>JBBBDQ010002378.1:0-72500 GCA_037127315.1 Ascarosepion bandense
AATACCTTTTTTCTTTCAACAATTTATTGTTGTTTTTATATAAGTTTTTTGTCTACTTATTTTCTTTTCGAGTATCAAGATTCATTGGGATTTGTTTTTAAGGGCAGGGTCCCCAAGTTCTGCCCTTGTTATTTAACCCATAACTGGAGGGAAAGGACGAATGAATACCTTTCCAAAGGGGACCAGTGCTTAAGTGAATGCAGGATATTCAACTGGAATTCGAACTCGGCTCACCGACTTCTCTTTCCGAGCCGATATCCACTGCACCACAACGCACATCCGTCACTAAACGCATACAGCATCTGGTATTCCCAAGCGGTCACTCATCTAAGTACTGACCAGGCTCAACGTTGCTTAACTTCGGTGATCGAGCGAGAACCGGTGTATTCAATGTGATATAGCCGTAAGCCCGTTGATATATGTAAAGATCTGATAATTTTTTCTAATAATTTTCTAATAGTTTTTACTTTCTCAAACGCAATACATTTTTTACGAATATCTTTTTTTCAGAAATCGACAAAGACGTCCCTTACCGTATATCCACGATACAGCGACTGACTCCAAAAATACAACGAATAATATAGATATGGGCGCCTCGTGAGTACCCAGCAGCTGCACGACGTATATTCCACCCTGGATCGAAAAAGAAATAAATAAAAATGAAATAAAAAAAACAGCTGGAATATTTTTAATCATTTCACCACAATCAAGGCGGAACCGTCACTAGTCAACGGGGGGGGGGGGTACAGTAAGAGAAAAGACAGGGTACTGGGGGTATTGAGGGAAGGATAAAAGATGAACGGGATTCAATAAAACAGAAGATAGCAATTGATTTTGCATTTAAATTACTGGAGATTGTAGCTATCAGGGAAGCAAATTAACGAAAGGGAGTTCCACAGATAGGAAGTGCGAGAAAAAAACTGTTAGAGTGGAAGAGGCGGTTATGTTTAACAATTTCAACTGTAAAAGGAATGCCAATTTAGTAGCACGCGTAAATTCATGGGGTTAAATGCTTGTCAGAGTAGTTGCCATGAAAATATTTGTAGAAAAGACAGAGGGAAGCCACGTCACCTCAGTGAAAAAGTGACTGAAGTCGATCTGCCAAGTCAGGAGCGATTAAAGATTGTAGATCTTTCTTTGGATTTTGATGAGATGAATAGAAAAAAGCACCCGACCAGATAAGTTATAGTGGGTTATCCGTTCTAGTGAAAAGTAGTTGTGTGTTGAAATCAGATTAACTGAATTTAGCCTCGTTAGTAGATAGCCCACTATAAGTTATAAAAGAGGTTATAAAACAAGAAAATCAAATTGAGTATAGAAACAACATTTTATATATACACATATATCATTTAAAGTTTCTTTTTTTTACAAATAAAAGGAATGTCTTTAGGATGGGTTCAAAGGACGTTAAAATGTTTATAGCAGTAAATGCCGAAAAGAGAGTTTGTGCGTATGTATGTGTGAGCGTTTGTCAGTTAAGAATGTCTTTGATGTATCCGCTCCGTAGATCGGGTAAGTAGCTCAGGGACAGCGAAGAAGAAGATGACAGGAAAAGGAGGCGAGCATAGTTGGATCGCTTGACGAGGTCAAGGAACGTGCTAATTATGCTCGTACTTTGTCAACTGGCGATGCTTTCTGTGTCGGCTTTTTATTTCGTCTTTGTGGGTCCCAGCAGGTCATTTGGGAATTCACACCCGCATTTAATTCTGGGCTTCCCATTGGATGATAAATAAAATTCACGTAGGCTCGCAAACTGGAATTTGATATTTATTAATTTTTGGTTTTCTGCCGGAACATATGTGTGGAGCCGGGTGCGTAAAGACCAGTTTTGGTTATTTGCTTTTTGGTCCTCAGAGGGCAAACATCTGGTCCCTCGCTTTGCTCGGTATCCCCACAAAGGCAACTGTATTCAGTGTACGGACAAATGCTAGATTTATAAATGTATAAGATAGATTCTGTCGGAAAAATTGTCTAGCACAACAATGAACATACTTTCCTAGTAACAAGCCTAGTAAATGATTTAGTATAGTATTTCCACGATATTCATACTCTTTCTATATATATATTTATTCTGTTTGTTGTAATCTGTTTCACGTCCCTCATTGCTACGTCTTTGTTCTTGAACCTCGCAGTTGACTTGTTGAAACGTATTCCTTGCCGTTCGGTAATCCTCGTTATGTCACACACCTCGAGCGCCGTCTGTTGAATTGTCCCTAAAGATTAAATCTGCCTGCTTTTAGTGTGCCTCAGTTAGTTATGCAGATTTTTTTCTTTTATTATTCTTATTCTTCGTATTATTATTGTCAGAACCGGTTACATTGCAGATCCTTCTTTGGATTAGATCAAGAACCTTGAATTGGTAGATTTATAAATGTGCAAAATGGATTCTGACGAGAACCTCGAGATGAATAGCAGAAGCACACGACCAGATATGGCTACAGTATTTAATGCACGGGCAAATTTATAAATGTCGAAAATCGATCCCTGACGATGTTGTTGTTTTATGTTGGTTGAAACACTGATACCAAGAAGAAATGAGTGATTAATAATCTTTGAAAATTCAGCAGAAAAAAAAAGAAATTCCGAAGATTAATTCTGAAGGTAATTCTTGAAAACCCACCAAAATCCCCGTCTAGCATTTTATTCCTTATTTTTACGCCTTTGCGTATTAGAATAGTGATTACGTCAAAGAATCCGTGAAAGAATATCTCCCTTAACTCACAAGATCTTCATCCAGATTATACATTTAAATTAATACAAAATGAAATGACATAAACAGACGGTTTGGTTATTTAAAGTCGAAGTCAGTCTTATTTTATATTATTTTTTTATTAATTAGACTTGTTAAAGTCTCTGAGCATTTACTTGGTTCAGGAATAAGCAAATAAACATTATAAAATTTAAATAGTTACTCAGCATCGTGTCCATTTTTGGCATTCTGACATCTATTGAAAACAAAAATTCTTTACATTGCACTGTAAATATATTGAATCGAGCATAAGAATATATATTTTAGCCTCGGGTGTGTCTTTATCTCATTTGAAATGTCTAGTTTATTTTGCACAGACGAAAAAAGTGACAACCGCAGGTAAAAATATTCACATTTCTTTCATTACAGCAAAAGAACAACCAGTGTATTCATGAGAAAAATGAGCAGTATACTTTTCAGAATTCATACACTTCCTCCCACAAAAAAACACTTTCCGTGCAAGAAAAAATCTCGCCATGACTCATTTGCAACACTGAAATCCGAAGATTTGGGATAACAAAATATACCTTCTGAGAAGCTAAGCAAAGTAATAAGAATCGGGAAAATTTCGTTAGAAATAATTAAAAGACAATGGATAATAACTGACTTTCTTTTGTTATCTTGTCATCAGATGTTAGAGGCGGGAATTAATCTATTGCAAGATTGTATTGAAAATGTATACAACATTACAGGCATGTGTCGATGCCAAAGGAATATATCTGGAATATTAATATGAGACTGGAATACTGTTGATACTTTCATTATTTTGAAATATATACATGTATTCTTGTATATCTTAGACCACACTGCAATACATGTATGTTTAGTCATAAGTAAATTAATTTTTTTTTTTTAATCATTTCACCCCGAGCAAGGCAGAAACGCCACTGATGTGCAGGGGGTTACATAAATGTAAAAAGATTAATTAGAAAAGAGTGAGGAGTACAAGCTAGTTAGAAAGGAACAATAGAAATCCGAGAAAGCAGGAGCAATGACAGATACATAGGCGGAGAGAAAGGGAAGGTTATACAGGGGAGGGGAGAGAGCTAGAGTCCAGTGGTTAGTAGATGAGTATTAACTTTGCATTTAAATTTCTGGAGGTTGTAGCCGTCAGGAAAGCAAGAATACGGGAGTGAGTTTCACAGGCGGGAAGTGCGAGAGAGGAAGCTGCAGGAGTAGAATTGTCGTCTGCATTTGGCTAACCTGACTGTGAATGGGTGGGACCCAGTTGCCAGTCTGGTTGCACGGGTAAACACCTGTTGAGGAGGCATCAGTGACTTAAGCTCATCCGAGCAGAAGCCATGAAAGTATTTATAGAAGAGACAGAGGGAGGCCACATTTCGACGATGGGAAAGTGGCTGCAGTCGAGTCGCCAGATCAGTGCCTATCACATTACAGACTCTCCTTTGGAGCTTGTCAAGAACACTGAGGAGAACGGCAGGGGCACCTGACCATAAATGGCAGCAGTACTCCATGCACGGATTGAAACAGATTAACAATGCTGGTATTTTCTTTATTGTTGTTGTGTCAGTCAGTTAAGTGCAATACGTGATACACTCTTGGGTGATATTTCATCTCATGACTGACTTGGCAGAGTACTGCCCGCATTAGTCTACCGTTGATATTCAAATCAGACCAAGAATGGAGTATTGCTGCCATATCTGGGGATGGTACTGCCCAATCCTCCCTGACCAGCCTTGACAGAGTTGTGCGTGACTAATTATTCGCCACGCTGTAACCTTTACCCCTAGCCTCTTACTACTCTATTGCTATGGTTATGGAAGACGCTCAGATGAATTGCATTCCTTTAATGTCACCGACACAAACCTTCACAGCTAGGACCAGCCAAGGCGTGAATCAGGATGACAAACCATTCCTTCTCTCACAAACAATGTCTTCCCTAGAATTATTACTTTGTAGAACAAACTCCCGTGAATATTCTTATGGAATCTTGGATAGAATAAACGAACAATCTATATATATATATATAGAGAGAGAGAGAGAGAAAGAGAGAGAGAGAGAATTAATGTACACTCTTGGACATAATTATTAGGCCACACCAGTGTTTTTAAACGAAATGATGTATTTCATACTATTTTTAGTATTTATTGCCAAGTGGATAATTCGAAATGAAAATAGAATGGTTCTTTTGTTATTATTATTTTGCAAAATTTTACAAGACATATAGCGACAATTTACCCATCGCACCCTATAAATTTGCACTTTTTTTCTCTCTCTCATTTTTTTTTTTTTAAATGAGAGAGAGCCAATAATAAGCCGGTGGTTTAATAATTATGGCCAAAATTTTACAAGACAAGGAAGCAAAGATGAACTCGTCCAAATCACCCTAAATTTTCTTCATTCTTTAATTGATGAAACTGCAATATAGGCAATTATTAAATATTTATAAATTCATTTGATGCACATGTTATTGTGCAGTATTAAAAAAAGAACCATTCTATTTTCATTTACAATTATTCACTTGGCAATAAATACTAAAAAATAATATGAAATGCATCAATTTTTGAAAACACTGGGGTAGCCTAATAATTATGGCCACTGTATTAGGTTGTCCCAAAAGTTCGTAAACACTTGCGAAAAACTGAATTTTTATGCAATGTTTTCGTTTATGTTGTTATAGTGATCTTCATCTTTGTATTCCAGATGGCAATTGATAAAATTGAGCTGCGAGTTTTGATTCGTTACTGCTGGAAGCAAGGTCTTTCAACCAGAAAAGCTGCAGAAGAGATTTGTGCTGCCGAAGGTGAAGGAACAATTGCATATGCGGCGATCTCAAAGTGGTACAAGCGTTTCGATTCTGGCGACATGAGTCTTGAAGATAAGCCTCGTTCGGGACGGCCGTTAAAGTTGGATGATGGAGACTTGCAAACCGGGTTGGGCATTGCGCCTTCATCGAGCACTCGAGAATTGGCTGATGAGCTTGAAGTTGACAAATCGGCAATTCACCGACATTTGAAGCAACTTGATTTTGTTCACAAAATACCGCGCCAAGATCCGCACGAACTCACCGAAGCACAAGCCAACAGACAAGTGGAAATTTGCCGTCAATTGCTCAGCAATCCATTGGACGAGCTTTTTTGGAAGCGCGTTGTGACGTCCGACGAGAAATGGGTCTATCTGGTCCAGCACAATCGAGACAAGCAATGGGTTCAGAAAGGGCAAGAGACACCAGATCCGAAAGCTTGCAGATCGATGGCAGAAAGTCTTGGAAAATGATGGTCATTATTTTGAGCAATAATTTTTGTTGTTTTTACGAGTAAAATTTCAATTTTTGCAAGTGTTTTCTGGTAACCTTAGATTATTTAGAGAGTAAAATTTCAATTTCTTGCAAGTGTTTACGAACTTTTGGGACAACCTAATATATATATATATAAAGAAAAGACAAGAGGAAAACTTAACTCACCTACACGTATTGCCCTCTGATGTACTTTATCAAGGGCAAAAAAAACGAGATGAGCTTTAAATCCAAATTACGTATCTATAAAAAAAAACATTGTTGGTAACAATAAAAAAAAACGCTTACAAAACTTTCAAAAAGATAAACAGAAATTTTTTAGTTTTAAAATTCCTTCATGTGTAGTGCAATGTCACGTGATGTTAAAATGAAGGGAATTTAAAAGTTTCCTTTGGACTTTTTATGATGCATGTAAGTCTGTTTGAGTGTCGTTTCCATAAGAAAAGGTGAGATTGGGAAAAAACTGGGGCGTAAATTGATATTGTGGTAGTATTAGATGGCGGCACTCTCGAGAATTTTCCTTTTGAATAAATTGCTTCCTCTTTTTATTAGCGTGGCATACATACATACATATATATATATATATATATATATATATATATATATATATATATGAAGATGGCTCATGTGAACTCATGTGAGCGGAAAGCTTAGAACCAACTTAAAAAATATCCAAATGTTGGAGAACTTTTGTCTTTATTTTCACCTGAAATTAAAGCCAAAATAAGATGTTTAGAACGGCTCATGATTAAACAATAGACATTCATTGTCTCTTATATTTAACAGTATATGCTTAGAAAAAAATATATATATAGGAATTCATGTGTGCGATTGTATTGCGTACAATTTGCTCTATTTATCCGCTAAAATGCCGAATATTGGACGTCTATATAATTAATTGGTGTACAAATAGTCTTTAACACTGCATGTTTGCTGTCAGATTCCTGTTTTAGGCCATCGTCAGATAATGTTTTAGAAAAAGAGAGAGTGAGAAAGAAAGAAAGAATGAGAGAGGGGAAATTAAGCTTGTTTTCTGCGGTTTGAATTTCAGAAGTAACTCGGCCATATTTATAAGTTATCCAGCCATTACTAGCCGCCCAAATTATGTCTGTATCATTTAATTTTCCTCCGCTTTACATTTTATATTTGATTAAAAAAAAATTGAACAGCTAAAAAAAGAAAAGAAAAACATTCTGTTCTTTTTATACACTGTACTAAATGTCAACCAGCACGCGAAATTCTAACTTCAAAATTTGCATTGAAAACGAACGAAACATTCTTACTGAACATCACAATTTTGCCGGTGAATATCTGTTCACATATTTTACTTTTTTTTATCATATCGCCCCAAGCAAGGCATTTTACTGCCACTGTTTTGAAGGGGGTTACATAGGAGGAAAGTTACGAGAAAGAGTGGCAGGTTATAGGGTGTCAGGAAGTGGGTAAGAGAAGGATGAGAATACTGATGAGAGTGGATGGAGAAAAGAGCATGAGAGAGAGAGAGGATGCCGGTTAGTGAGATAGGAGATGACTATTGACTTTACATTTAAATTCTTGGAGAATCTATCTATCTATCTATCTATCTATCTATCTGTCTATCTGTCTGTCTGTCTGTCTTTTTTTTATTATTCATATCGCCCCAAGCAAGGCATTTTACTGCCACTGTTTTGAAGGGGGGTTACATAGGAGGAAAGTTATGAGAAAGAGTAACAGGTTATAGGAGGTGTCAGGAAGTGGGTAAGAGAAGGATGAGAATACTTATGAGAGCAAGAGTGGACGGAGAAAGAAGCATGAGAGAGAGGATGCAGGTTAGTGAGATGACTATTGATTTTACATTTAAATTCTTGGAGATTGTAGCTGTCGGGAAAGCAAGTAAATGGAAGGGAATTCCACAAGCGGGAAGTGCGAGAAAAGAAGCTGATGGTGTAGAATTTGCGTTTACAATTTATTGGTTTCACAGTAAAAGAGTGGGAACTAATTGCTAATCTTGTGGCTTGAGTAAATTCATATATAGTGCGTAGCGTACCAGTGAGCTAATTTTATCGGAGCTTAATCACATTATTCAGACATTTATAGAATAAGCTTAAACGAATGTACCTATATAAGCTGGAAGGAAGGAGGCGGGAAACAGGCCTTTCTGAATAGTTAGTGTTCTGTAAAACAATCTGATTGGTCAAGGTACAGCAGGTAGGGGAAGCGTGGGGATTAGAGAGTGTAGGTTGGAGAAGATTTTAGGTACCTTTCGATAACTAACTTTTAAATTGAATTTTAAAAATAAAAAAAAATTTTCTTGAAACTTGTATTTTAATTTTAAATGATTAAATTTACTATTTCCAGTAAGCAAAATACTCTGGTGTATTTCAAACTAATCATATTGAATTGGATTATAAAATTTGGAGATTTTTTTTTTTTGTAATTTTTCAATTATTGACATTTTTTGAGCAATCGACATATTTGTAAACGAAAGTTAATTCTTCGGTTTTTAAAAATCTTGCAAAAATAAAATATACATCTGTGACACATTAATTTTTTGAAAATTAGCAAATTTAATGTTAAATTAATCTGCTTTACACGAGTATTACTTATTTATACTTATTATTTATTTATAGCATGAAATTTAGAATAAAATTATTTTTAAACACAGAGTTGACCTTTCTAATCTTTGTACTCTAATTGAAATGTGTTGACAGATGCGATATATAATAAGTATATGGCGATCACAAGTGACATAATTGTATAAAATTTTTACGGTAAGGGGAAGAAACACCGAAACACATGACCACATAGAAACTACCATAAAATAAAACTTCAGATACACAAAAAAAATTCAAATTATTTTAAAAATACGATGGCTAGATGATTTGTATTAAATTTTTCAATTTTCGATTGGTAAATATGGCTTTCACGTTATAACCTAAAATATTTTTGAAACTTTATAAATTATTATAATCTGAAAAAAGAAAAACAAAAATAAAAAATATTCCTGAAAAATTTCATTATTAATCGAACATTTTTTTTCGTAAGACTATAATGTCTGACATTTATATTATTTACTAAAGCAATTAAAAGCTTATCTAATTAAATAATGTCATAGTTTTATTGCATTTTTTATTTTATTATTCGGAGCAGATTTTCGGTAAAAGGTGCAAAATGGTTTTAATACCTGATTTACATTCCCCAATGAGACCTACATTTAACTAATAAAACCATTTAATTTCTTGAAATTTCATGAATTTTACGTGGAGTTGGGGTAACAGATAAAGAAATATTTTTACCAATATTTTTTTAATAATGATTTTAAAATAATTTAATTCATATCTAAATGTGTCCTGGAAGTTGCATCAAAATCCAACAATTATTTGATTTTACAAGAATTTCCAAATTAATGGAAAAAAGTAAGTGATGTAATACTACGTTTACCATCGTAAACTCTCGGAACGATTTGGCTCCACGCAAACGAAAATAAAAACAAAATTTTTACCAAAATTTCGAACATGTTAGAAAGGATTAAAAAATTTTGAAAAATAATTTTCAGTCACTGGTGCTCCTGCAACAGGTGTTTACTCGTGCAACCAGACTGGCAACTGGGTCACTCTCATTCACAGTTAAATCAATCAAATGCAGACGACAATTCAACTCCTGCAGCTTCTTTTCTCGCACTTCCCGCCTGTGGAACTCGCTTCCATATTCTTGCTTTCCTGATGGCTACAACCTCCAGAAATTTAAATGCAATGTCAATACCCATCACTTAACCACTTGACTCTAGTTCTTTCTTCACCACCCTGTATGTCTTTTCCTTTCTCTCCGCCTTTGCAACTGTCATCACACCTGTATTACCATCGTTCTTTTGCTCCTTTCTAAATGGTTCGTCTTTCTCTTTACTCTCCTTCTGTCTAATTTCTTTACTCTTATGTAGCCCCCTGTGCATCAATGGCGTTACCGCCTTGCTCGGGGTGATACGATTAAAAATATAACTTTGATCTTTTTTCTTAATAATATCAAAAATTTTGGAAAAAAAAAGTTCGTTTATCTAAAGTTTAGGGTCTTTTTGATTCATACTATACTGTTTTTCAGCGATTTAGTGGAGGTACGTAGTTTCTATCAGAAAGTGTGTACGTTTCCGCCTGATAAAACAATGAGTAATCCATTTAACTAGCGGTTATTATTTAACTAGCGGTTATTATTTAACTAGCGGTTATTTCCTTGAAATATTTTTGGTTTCTCACACGTTTTTGCATATTCTCTCGGTTTTTATGCAGTTCACTTTATAGCGGTTTTATATTTTATGAGTTATCTTATTTTGATATACGTATTGTCTCCCTCTCACCAACACACCATCATAAGTAAGATCTATCTATCTATCTATCTATCTATCTATCTATCTATCTATCTATCTATCTATCTATCTGAGTCTATTCAGATTCTATCTATCTATCTATCTATCTATCTATCTATCTATCTATCTATCTATCAGGGTCTGTTCATTCTATCTATCTATCTATCTATCTATCTATCTATCTATCTATCTATCTATCTGGGTCTATTCACATTCTTGGGTGGGGCGACAATGCGAACCTCGCAGCCGAGATTGAAAAAGACCTCCAATCCATATTGGACTGGGGTAAGAAATGGCTTGTAAATTTTAATGCTTCTAAAACGAAGCTACTGTCAATTAACCGTCATAGAAAATCGCACCTACCTCCCATTAGCATGGGCCTGGCTTGCCTCCCAGAGAGTAAAACACTACGCCTCCTTGGTCTCACACTTTCAGCGGACCTCAAATGGAATGACTATATCGAATCCATTGCTAAATCCGCTGCTATGAAAGTCGGTTCTCTGTGAAGGGCCCTGGAAGTTTTTTACGTCTAAATCTATCCTGCACATATATAAATCTACCATCCGCCCGTGCATTGAATACTGCTGCCATATCTGGTCGGGAGCCCCTGCTATTCTCCTCGGGGATCTCGATAAGGTACAGAGGAGGGTCTGTAATGTGATAGATACCAACTTGGCAGACCGCCTGCAGTCTCTCTCCCACCGGCGCGACGTGGCTTCCCTGTGTCTCTTCTATAAATACTTTCATGGCTTCTGCTCCGATGAACTTAGATCACTGGATGCCCCCTCGTTTCGAATTTGCACGAGACACTAGATTAGCAACTAGATCCCACCCTTTTACTGTGAAACCGATAAAATGCAACCTCAACTTCTACTCCAAAAGTTTCTTTTCTCGGACTTCCCGACTGTGGAATTCTCTACCACATGATTGCTTCCCCGACAGCTACAATCTCCAGAAGTTTAAATGTAAGGTCAATAGACACCTCCTAACACACTAACTCGCTCCCATTCTTTCAAACACTCTTCCCATCTGCCCAACCCTCATCCTCGGTATCCTTACCCATCTATCACCTTCCTCCTGACATTTCCTATGTCTGACAACTCCTCCTCTTTACCGTCCCCTATGTAGCCCCATGCGCAATAGTGGCAGTGGAATGCCTTGCTTGGAGTGAAATGATTAAAAAAAATCTATCTATCTATCTATCTATCTATCTATCTATCTATCTATCTGTTCGCATTCTATCTATCTATCTATCTATCTATCTATCTATCTATCTATCTATCTATCTATCTATCTGTCTGAGTTCTATTTATTGTGGGTCTTCCCGGCCACATAGCCAGGCCCCAAAACTGTCTATTTTTGCCCAGTCGTGATTCTACCCTTCGGCGGAACGACGACTGGGTTAGTGCTCTATGCTCGGATGGTTATTTTTAGGTTATTCAAAGAAAATGCTTTTAGAAACTTTTGTAAATATTTGAAATTTTTAAAATTATTATGATTAAAAAAGAAAAATTAAAACAATTCTTTTAAAATTTCATTATTCATCGAAAGAAATTTTTCTTCAGTTTATTATGTCCTTACTATATATTATTTATTTAATCGATTAAAAGATTGTCTAATTAATTAATATCGTAGTTTTGTTGCCTCTCTTATTTTAATATTCAGAGCAAATTTTCAGAAATAATACTAACTCTTTGAAAAAAAAAAGATAGACGATTTACATCTGTTGTGGCGCTCTCCACCTTTCCACGGAAATGGACTATTCGAATCACTATATAAAATAGTAGTGATTATACCTCGAGGAATGAAGTCGAGTAAGGAAATCGAGTGAGCGAGTCAGTCGGGTATTTCCGGTATTGTACCGGAAGTGTTCTACTAGTCAATCTATCACGTCTCTACGACGATACTGTATACTAATTGCCTTGTTCTGTATTCAACTAATCCTCACCTCTTGTAAATATTTCTCTTTCCTGTCAATACACCTACTTTTATACTATTACGTTGTTTTGTATTATTTCACATAATTCTGTTATCCGACGTAACAACATCCCAAATGACTCCTGCGTTTGACTAATAAAACAAATTTTTGTAACATGTTTAGTATCTTGAAATTTCATGGATTTACGTGGAGGGGTGGGGGGAAAAATGTAAAAAAGTATTTTTAGTAAGACTTTTTAAAAATAATTTAAAAAGTAATTTCATTCATTTGTGAATTAGTCCTGAAAGTTTCATTAAAATTCAACAATTATTTGATTTTTGCAAGAATTTCCAAATTAATGTGTTTTTCACCGGGCAAAAAAAAAAAAAAAATGAATTACGTCATATTACATTAGCCATGGTAAACTCTCTTAATGATTTGGTTACCGGCTAACGAAAATCAAAACGACACTTTTTTACCAAAATTTTGAACGTGTTAGAAGGGATTTAAATTTTTAAATAATTAAAAATACTTTGATCTTTCCTCTTAATAATAACATAAACATGTTGAGGAAAAACTTCCTTTTTATTAATCTTAGGACCTTTTTTTATTCATAATATGCTGTTTTTTCAGCAATTTGGTGGTATGGGCTTACTTCTACATTACGTTCCGTACAATTACCGAAGTTAAGCAACGTTGAACCTGGACAATATTGCTTGGGTATACCAAGTGCTGTAAAGTTGAATTGTGGTTAGTGTAATGAACAATATAACGGAATTGTTGGATATTAAATAAATGAACAAATACCATTCGGAAAGTTATGAATCCAGAAATTCTTCCCCCACCTATGGGTTAATTAGCAAGAAAACAATTATTATCTAAAAGATCTTATAATCTAAAAGTATTTTCTTTGAATAACCTAAAAAGGTTTGGTAAGGCTTAGAAAACGAGTCAATCAATTAATGTTTCTCTCTCTCTCTCTCTCTCACACACACACACACACACACACACACACACACACACACACACACAGACACACACACACACACACACACATATATATATATATATTAAATTTATTTTAACATTATTTTTAATCGATACTCGTATTTGAGTAAATATTCTGTTTTTATTAAACCTTATATATATATATATATATATATATATATATATATATATATATAATTATATGGTTATATATCAATTTTACATTGCGACATGGAAATTTCTAGGTTTCGAGATAGGTTCTCATCATCAGGCAATGTTGGTGTGGTTGGGCAGATGGTTTACATTTAAATGACAAATTAGTAAGAAAATCTTAGAAAGAATCAACGAACAAATCAAGGATCCGCTGGAATTATAATTATGGAAAGACACCACAGACGTAACAAGTTGGTTCTGTAATATAAAACAAAAGAACAACTGCTCTTTTATCTATTTTGATATCGAAGAATACTATCCATCGATATCAAAGAAACTATTTGTTACGGCCCTGGAATTTGCCACTCTTTACTCAGATATAACAGAGGAGGAGAAAACAATAATAATGAATGCCAAGACATCTGTGCTCGTCCACAAAGAAGAACGGTTTAAAAAAATTAATTCCAACGAGAACAATTTTGATATTACGATGGGTTCGATGGATTCTGCAGAATCTTCAAATCTGGTAGAATTATTAATATTATATAATCTCACAGCCTATAAGGAAAGTAAACACTAAAGACATTGGACTTCATAGAGATGACGGACTTATAGTAATAAGAAATACCACAAACTTCAAAATAGACAAAGTTAGAAAAATGATACACAAGGTGTTTAAAAATCTCAATTTAAAAGTTACAGTTAAAGCCAAGATAAAAAAAAAAGTAGATTT
The DNA here is from genome assembly GCA_037127315.1 of Ascarosepion bandense. Lineage (NCBI taxonomy): Eukaryota > Metazoa > Mollusca > Cephalopoda > Sepiida > Sepiidae > Ascarosepion > Ascarosepion bandense. The sequence goes on from JBBBDQ010002378.1 coordinate 14,133, forward strand.
CCTCGATGTAACTTTGGATCTAGAGAAAAATATACACCAGCCATACAAAAAACAAACACAAATCCTTTATAGATCCACCCAAAATCTAACCACCCTTCTTCTATCATCAAACATATACCCGCATCAATAGTATACAGAATTAGTACAAACTCTGCTAATGAGGAAGTGTTTAATAAGCATAGCAATTTTTATAATACTGCATTGAAAAATAGTGGATACATAAACCCAAATATTAAATATGTAAACAAGAAAAGTAACCCTCGAAGAAAAAATAGAAATAGGAAAATCATCTGGTACACACCCACTTACAACCAGATGACAAATGGCAAATTGGGAAGAAAATTCCTCGAGTTAATTAGGAAACACTTTCTGGAAAAAAATCCACTAAATAATATCTTTAATAAAAACACTATAAAATTAAGTTACAGCTGTATGAACAATCTAGAAAAAATTATAAAAACCACAATAATTATATTTAAAAAAAAAATTCAACAAAATCAGTAAAAACAACCAGACAACAGAAAATAACAATTTGGACAAGAAAAAATGTAATTGTAAAAACCCCATTGACTGTCCGCTAGAAAACAGGTGTTTGACGGAATCGATAATCTATCAATGAGAAATATCGACAAAGGAAAACCCAAACAGTATAAAAGTCTATATAGGGAGTACTAAAAACACTCTAAAGCAGCGAATTTACCAGCACACCTCTTCATTTAATAATAGCAAATACAGAAATAGAACATCCCTATCAAGATATCATTGGTACCTAAAAGAAACTAAAAAAACACCCACAATAAAGTGGAAAATCCTAAAAGAAGCTAAAACATGTAAGTCCTTAAATGAACGATGTTCATTATGTTTATATGAAAATCTATTTATTATTAGATCCCTTAAAAATAAAAATTTATTAAATAAACGCAACGAAATTAATGTCATATGTAGACATTGTAAATTATTCACATTAGAAAATGGATAAAACCTAAATTAAATAATATGCATATAACTAACAAGTACATAAGAAAAATAATCACTGACGAACTAGGTAAAAAAGAAGCCAAAAATGAAGCCAAAAATAGAATAATTTTTTTTAAAAAAATAAATCCCCCGCTTTGTATCAGGATAAAAAACATTACAACAAATGGATAGTTGGAACAAAAACATCGCAATTTAGGGTTTTTGAAAAAAAATTTTTTCTTTAACAAATAGACTAAAAAGGATAAGAAAGAAAAGAATAGGAGATTGGTACTAAAAAGGAATATCACATCAAATGTAAGAAAACTGAAGGGAAAATGATAAGATCAGATTAATGGGAGGTAAAACGTTAACGAAGAGAAACAGACAAGAGAAAAATAGGGTCAAGGAAAAAAAAAAGGGAAAAAAGAGGAAAAAAGTTGGTTAGCATGTATTCTACGGGGTCAAACACCAAAGTGAATCTCCATTTTGATTAGCCACACAAAAAACGCCCACATACATTCACAGCAAACCAAATGAATTGTCATTTAAATGTAAATCATCTGCACAACCACACCAACATTGCCTGATGATGAGAACCTATCTCGAAACATAGAAGTTTCCATGTCGCAATGTAAAATTGAAATATAAACATATAATTATATGATATTAAGCTCTATAATACTCATTATTTTGAGCACTGTTTCTAATAAAATAAATGCCAGAGCACTCAAAATAAAAAAAAACCTTGAGAGTCCTCTTCACTTGGAATTATATATATATATATAAATTATACCGTCCTGATAATTTATGAGAAATTTTGTTGCAGCATGATTCGAACCTGCGATACTTAACAACATAGGTGAAGCCATCAATTGATCTGGTGCGTCTTAGACCACTCGACCACGAATAATTCTGCCGTCTAATGGAATTTTAATCAAGCCTTATATACACAATTTCCGATTTTTAGCAAATAACCATCTCTGATCTGAAATGTATCGTAATGTAAACAAATGTAAACAGACAATGTTACGGAGAGTTCCGGAGATTAACGAAATGACACACAAAATTTCTCATAAATAATCAGGCCGGTATATATATATACAGTCAGTCAGTTAAGTGCTATACTTGATACACGAAAGAGACATGACTGACTGGCAGAAGGTTATCCCGCAGTAGGTTGCCATTGCTTTCTGCGGTAGACTGGTTGCCGACCAAGGCTATAGAACCCAATCTGTCCTGTTATTTAACCCATAACTAGAAGGAATAGGGGGATTACTACCTTACCCAAGGGTATTTGCGCGAAAGTTAATGCAATGAATTCAGCTGGAATTCGAACTCGGCTCCCCGATTTCTCGTTTCCGAGCCGATATCCAATACACCATAACGCACATCATATATATATATATATATATATATATATATATATATATATATATATATATACAATTTAATTAAAAACAGAATATCTAAATAATGTTAAAACAAATAAATTAAGTATGTTACGTGTTAATTCTATTTCGTTAATCTCCGGAACTTTCCGCAATATATATATATAATAAATTATTTGTTGAATATTTTTTAAAAGATTGTTTTATCTGAGTAGTTATTCTGCTTTTAATTAAACAGTATATATATATATATATATATATATATATATATATATATATAGTTTAGAAAAATTTTAGACATTCTACAATTTCATGGGTGACCCAAATGATACAACAGTTAATCTTCAAAATATTCCAGAAAATAATAACACTCAGACGCTCACGGGTCCATTTTGAGAATAGACATTTGCAACGGTAATCTACAAAAACAAGTCCTCGCTCATTCAAAAAAAAAAAACTCAAAGAGAGAGAGAGAGAGAGAGAGAGAGAAAAGGAAAAATATAGACAACTAAATTTCTTATCTAAATTAAATAAATAAATAAATTTAACATTGAGTTCGTTTGAGTTCGTCTCTATCGAAATTTAGCTGACTAATATGTCAAGTATTCTAAATTATATATATATATATATATATATATATATATATATATATATATATATATATATCTGTGTGTGTGCGTGTGTGTGTGTGTGTGTGTGTGTGTCTGTGTGTGTGCTAGATACAAAATAAAATAAATATTTGAGAATCACAAAATATGGATTTATTGTGGAATAGCCAACATTATAATGTTTCGGTTGTTATAACCACCATCAGGGCCGTAGCTGATGCTAAAAAAACACCGGGCACAGAGAAAAATGCCCGGATTTATTAGTTGACAATGTGATGACGTCAACAGTGTCATCCGTTTTCAGAAACTATGATTTTTGCTGATTTTTTCGGCTATTCCAATGGAAATTACGCACAGAACGTGAACGAAAGCAGGAAATCGGGTTCGGACTTTCTGAGTATAACCAGTCTTTTCTCCCAAAATTAATAAATAAACACATTTTTACTGCGTTCATTCGGATGTTTTCTTTCTTTCTTTCTTTCTTCTTTCTTTCCACGTGAATTGCTTAGTTTGATTTCTGACGAAGACATTTTTCCTTGCCCGGATTTTCAATATGATTGCACGGATCGGCCCGGACCCTTGCTCGGTGTGCCCGGTAGTCAGATACGATCAGGGCTTATATTTACTATTGTGAATTTCTTTTTGGTTGTTATGGCCAGTGAATAGATTTAGAAATGCGATAAAGACTTAAAATTTTAAGGCTGTTTGACAACAGTCAGTTAAGTGCCATACGTGAAACACGCTTGGGCGATCATGTCTCGAAAGATACATGACTGACTGAGCAGAAGATTATGCCGCAGTAGGTTGCCATTGCTTTCTGCGGTAGACTGATTGCCAACCAAGGCTATAGAACCCAATCTGTCCTGTTATTTGACCCATAACTGGAGGGAAGAGACGTATTAATACCTTTCCCAAGGGTACTTGCACGTAAGTGAATACAATGGATTCAACTGGAATTCGAACTCGGCACCCCGGTTTCTCGTTCCGAGCCGATATCCACTGCACCACAAGCGAAGAAAAATCATGGAGGATACCGCTATTTCAACTTTCCACACTATCAAACAACGCCGGGTGTTTACAGTTTATCTCCATACCTAGCTAGAGGATCATAAAATCCCCTTACCTTGACCTATAAATATAAGTACACCTACTATAAATATAAGTACACCTACTATAAATATAAGTACACCTACTATAAATATAAGTACACCTACTATAAATATAAGTACACCTACTAACTACAAAAATCCCCTAACTATTATAATACAGTAATAACCGTACAACTCATATTTTAAGATATTGTGGTTATACCGACAGAGCAAAAGCGAATGGACCGGATGTTTGCTCTCTCACGACAAAAAGGTAAATGACCAAAAGTCGTCGTTGCGCATCCGGTTTGCGCAGATGTTCCGGTTGAAAAATAGAAATTAATCAAATATTAAATTTTCATTTCGCGAACCTACGCGAATTTTATTTATCAACCAATGGGAAGCCCAGAATCAAATACGGATATGAATTCTCAAATGATCACCTGCGAAAAAGTCGAAATAAAAATCCGAGACAGAAAGCACCCAGAAGACATACCGACGGTGACAGGTAAGAGTAATTAATATCTCCCTTGACCAAGTCAAGTGGGTACTATGCTCGTCCTTTCACCTCTCCTTCCTTCTTCCCTGTCTCAAAACTACTTACTGACCTAAGGAGCGACTACATCAAAGACATTCCTCATTTACACGCTCCTCACATTACTAAGCCTTGAATCTCTTTCAGCTTATTGTTTGCCATGAACATTTAACCTCCGTTGGACCTATATTTCATGTATTACTTTAATTGTAAAAACACTAATTGATATGTATATATAAATGTTATTTTTCAAATCAATTTGCTTTTCTTGATTTTATAATCATTTTATGACTTATAGTGGGCTATCTACAACAAGGCCAAATTCCGTTAACCTGCAAAAGTATACAATTACCCTTCACTAGAACGGACTCCCACTACACCTAGAAAAATAATAGATAAGTAACCCACTATAAGGTCACTGCTTGGCCTGATGTGACGGTCTGACATTAGCAACATCAGTCAGGTTGCAGGAATGGTGTCAAATTCCCAAACCTTTTTCACCCATGTCTGGTCACTTACTGAGGATTTTGTCTTTACACTGCTGCTTTGATATGGCCCTGTGTAAATAAGCCACAGTCGTTCTCGTTTTCATTTTAGAGCTTTTCAGAGTCGACTTATAACCTTTTCTTATTTTTCTCTCTTGGTATAATGAGGTTGATCATTATACCATCAGGCAGATAAACAGACACTCACACAAACATCTTGCCTTATATATATATATATATATATATATATATATATATTCCCGATTTTTTGCAATAATAAAATATACATTTTGAATGCTAAAATAGAAATTCATTAAAAGAAAAATAACCAGAATTCGTAGAAATTAATGTTCAATGAGAAAGTTAAGGTTGGTTGGTTGTTTTGTTTTCATGGCGTATCAACCTCAGCGGGTCATTTATTGCCAACTAAATGTGTATGTATTTATTGCTGGTAATACCTTTTTTCTTTCAACAATTTATCGTCGATTTTATATAAGTTTTGTGTCTAGCAATACTTTTTTCTTTTCGAGTATCAAGATTCATTGGGATTTGTTTTTAAGGGCAGGGTCCCCAAGTCCTACCCTTGTTATTTAACCCATAACTGGAGGGAAGGTCCGGATTAATACCTTTCCCAAGTGCTTAAGTGAATGCAGGGTTTCAAATGGAATTCGGCTCACCGATTTCTCTTTCCGAGCCGATATCCACTACACCACAACGCACATCCGTCACTAAAAGCTTACAGCACCTGGTATTCCCAAGCGGTCACCCATCTAAGTACTGACCAGGCTTAACATTGCTTAACTTCGGTGATCCGAGTGAGAACCGGTGTATTCAACGTGATATAACCGTAAGCACGCACATCCGTCACTAAACGCTTACAGCACCTGGTATTCCCAAGCGGTCACCTATCTAAGTAATGACCAGCCTCAACATTGCTTAACTTCGGTGATCCGAGCGAGAACCGGTGTATTCAACATGATATGGCCGTATGCCAGAAAGTTAAGGTATCAAGAGTTCGTTTAAAATGTTCGTAATACTAATTGTTGAAAGATGTAAGGAGAAAGAGAAAGAGGACAATGTCCGGGTCGCTTGAAGTTTGAAGTTACACTTTAGATGTGTGTCTCTCTATTGCTGCTCCCATCTCTGACTGCTTCTCTGACGTTGATAAAGTCCTTTTATTGTAATCTAGATATTTTCGCACTTACACGCGAAGTCCTTTCGGTCTTGCAAGTCGCTCCCATTCATCAAAAATCATTTTAACACCTACTTGCGAAATCTGGTTTCGACTTTTTCTTTCAGCACATGGTCAGTCCTTTTTCTATTTGGGATATCCAGGATTTCACACATCGTTGTGAATGTTTGTAAAAGTGAAGAAGAGAGTTGATTTTAATTAATTTCTTATCTGCTACATTCTCAAATATTTATTTTATTTTGTGTCTCACATTAACGGAATTTATTTTCCATTTCCTTTAATATATATATATATACATTATTTTTTATTCTCTCTTTTTATTCTTATTTTATTTCCATTTTGAAATACGCATGGTTGCTGAGGAGATGTGAAATCTATCTTAGGGATTTCATGTTGAAATGTTCATTCAACAGTTTGGAATATTGAAAATTTATTTTAACTTTATATATATATATATATATATATATATATATATATACACACACACACACAACGAAGATTAACGAAACTTAGTTATAAACAACCGACAATTTGAAATGATTTGTCTGAACTTTATTTTTGATCGATACTCGTAATTAAGTGGATAATCTGTTTATAATCAAACAGTATTATATATTTATTTCAGGTTCGAATCCTGCCGAATGCCACACATTTTCGTAATAGAAATTTATCGTAAATAATTCGGCCAATAGAAATAGATATATAATACTGTTTGATTATGAACAGAATATCTACTTAAATACGAGTATCGATAAAAAATAATGTTCAAACAAATCATTTGAAATTGTCGTTTGTTTATAACCAAGTTTCCGTTAATCTTCGTTAATTTCCGTAACATGATGATTATCGTAAATAATCAGGCCTGTAGAAATAAATATATAATATAAATATATAATATATAATATAAATATATAATATATAATATATAAATATATAAATATATAATATATAATATATATAATATATAATATATAAATATATAATATATAATATATATAATATATAAATATATAATATATAATATAAATATATAATATATATATAATATATAAAAGAGAATATCTACTTAAATACGAGTATCGATCAAAAATAATGTTCAAACAAATCATTTCACATATATATATATATATATATATATATTCAAATAAAACTGTGAAAATTACATGGCCATTTTTACATATTTTTGTTTGGTTAGATTTACATCAAGACCTCTACCTGGATCACAACCACTCAAGGACACTCGAGCCAATAATTTGTGAGTTCAAAACCTGGCGACAGCAGATGAGCAAAGACTTGGAGAGTTACTGAAAGGAATTAACTGATACTGAGACATATAAAAAAAGGAATTTCAAGTGGAACTAGAACAATCGACCCCGGTGGATGAAATAAAGGTTTCGGTTCGAAATTCCAACATATATTACCTGAAAAAGGTCACAGCTTACAACGGTTGAAATGTCATCAATATGGCAATAAAGATGAGAGCAATCGTCTAAACGTAAATAATTACAATACTTCTTCTCAAAAATATAGATAGATAGGATTATAGGATTATAGGATTATAGGATTATAGATAGATAGGATTATGTTATCAATGATGGAAAGGGACAATGTCTTGATTAAACATATCAATTAACACTAAGCATTTATTTATCTCTTCTTCTTTTATATGCAGTGTCCCTTCAAGATGGAGGCAATCTTGGCCCTCCACATCCCATTAAGTTTCCCATTACCTGTCATGTGAATATCAAATTCTCCAAGCCATCTTTCCTCATTACGTGTCTTAGAAACTTTAGCTGTCTCTTCCTGGTGTTAATTACGTTTTCTATTTGTTTGCATATTCTCCAAAATCTCGTCGTTGCTCACATATTCGTTGTATGGTATCCTCATCATCCTTCTGTAGAACCACATTTCAGTTGTTTAAGTCTTTCCTTCATCTTTGATGAGATTGTCCAGCCTTCGCTGGCATACTGAAAGACAGGCATCGTACAACAGTCCAGTACTCTATTCTTTGTCTCCAACGAAATTATTCTGTCTCTTAATATTCTACTTAGCTTTTGGAATACGCCTTTTGGATTTCATTATCACACTTTCCGTCATCTGTTAGAACGTATCCTAGGTATTTGGTTTTCTGATAGATAGATAGATAAATAGATAGATAGATAGATAGATAGATAGATAGATAGATAGATAGATAGATAGATAGATAAGGAAAAGACATAGATATGAACAGAGTAGATAGATAGATAAATAGAACGTATCCTAGGTATTTGGTTTTCTGTACCTGCTTGATTTTAGTATCTCCGACCTATAATCGACACTTTAGACTTCTGATCATGTATTCATTTTTTTTATCGTAGTTTATGTTTAGTCCTTAGGAGAGTCTGTAATGTGATAGGTACTGATCTGGCGACTCGACTGCAGCCACTTTCCCATCGTCGAAATGTGGCCTCCCTCTGTCTCTTCTATAAATACTTTCATGGCTTCTGCTCGGATGAGCTTAAGTCACTGATGCCTCCTCAACAGGTGTTTACCCGTGCAACCAGACTGGCAACTGGGTCCCACCCATTCACAGTCAGGTTAGCCAAATGCAGACGACAATTCTACTCCTGAAGCTTCCTCTCTCGCACTTCCCGCCTGTGGAACTCACTCCCGTATTTTTGCTTTCCTGGCGGCTACAACCCCCAGAAATTTAAATGCAAAGTTAATACTCACCTACTAACCACTGGACTCTAGCTCTCTCCCCTCCCCTGTATAACCTTCACTTTCTCTCCGCCTATGTATCTGTCATCGCACCTGCTTTCTCAGCTTTCTATTGTTCCTTTCTAACTAGCTTGTCCTCCTCACTCTTTTCTAATTAATCTTTTTACATTTATGTAACCCCCTGCACATCAGTGGCGTTTCTGCCTTGCTAGGGGTGAAATGATTAAAAAAAATGTATGTGTGAGTATGTGTGTGTGCATGTATATCTATATTTGTTCATATACAGATATATATATATATATATATATATGAACACACTAAGATAGATATTAACAAACTAAGATAGATAGATAGATAGATAGATAGATAGATAGATAGATAAGAAAAAGACATAGATAGATACGAACAGAGTAGATAGATAGATAGATAGATCGATAGATAGATAGATAGATAGATAGATCGATAGATAGATAGATAAAGGAAAATACGTAGATAGATGCGAACCAGAGTAAATATATATATATATATATATATATATATATATATATATATATATGAACACACTAAGATAGATAATTAACAAACTAAGATAGATAGATAGATAGATAGATAGATAGATAGATAGATAGATAAGAAAAAGACATAGATAGATACGAACAGAGTAGATAGATAGATAGATAGATAGATAAAGGAAAATACGTAGATAGATGCGAACCAGAGTAAATATATATATATATATATATATATATAGAGAGAGAGAGAGAGAGAGAGAGAGAGAGAGAGAGAGAGACCAATTCAAATGCTACTTTAGTCGTAAAAAATGTGCTTTGAAGAGAAACAGTAAACAGTCTCGATTAACAAAGTTAAGCCATAAATATAAAAATACAATCAAAAGAGAGAACGGAAGAAAGGGTACAAATTTTCAAAACATTTTCTCCCTGAAATTGTGTCAGAGAAAACGACGTATAAATGGGATTCAGCTCAAGCGTGAAATCATGACGCAATCGAAAGAAAAAGAAGTGAATTGCCGATGGATCAGGTGAGTCCCACATTGCACGGCAAAGAACAGCGAATTAATCGAAGAAACACGAAGGTGAAATTTCGGGTTGTGGTTTTTTTAGGCGTCGAAGGCGGCGGGTGAGTATTGGGTGTGAAGTTGTTTTTTTCTTGCCTTGGTAGGATAAGTAGACTCTTGTTTATTAAACGTACTGACTGAAAAGTTTATTCATGACGTGTTTTATTCAGCCATTCGCTCAAAATACATTAAATGTTGTCATACGAAATAAATATGAGCGTTAGATAAACACATTAACCAATTCAAATAACTATCTATTTAATCTTTCAGTATCTATCTTTCACTTTCTTTCTCTGTGTCACCCTATCTCTCTCACTCTTTATACATACATACATACATACATATATCAGCATGCAGCGTGGGTATAGAAGAATCCAAATCCAGGATAACTAAGAGAGCTTTAAACATATATGCATATAAATGCATATAGAGCAAATATAAGAAAAAGTAAGGCTGACACGTTATTTCATGGTGAATCGGAAGTATGGGCCTATTTCAGGCGAACCATCGTCAGCTTCCGTTTTTATTTAATAAAGGATTTTAAAGACGGAAGCTGATGATGGTTCGCCTGAAATAGGCCCACACTTCCGATTCACCATGAAATAACGTGTCTGTCATAATTTTTCTTATATATATATATATATCATAATGATGATCCACGTATACTGTGTTAATATGTATAGGAAAAACTACCGAAAAGTTGTAAGTTTAAAAATGTATTTTTTTGACAGTATTTATTTATTTCTACTATTATATATATATATATTTGATATTTCAGACCGGCCTCGGCCTTTCATCAGAAACAAATGATTTTAAAATTTAAACTAGGGACGTTCGTTGTGAGGAGCGTCTTTCGCGAGATGTTTACATCACGTGACGAAGAAAGCGATAGAGTTTTTGGATATTTTTAAAAAACGTAAACCTAACTGTAATAATACTTTTAAATGTTGTTTTAAATAAAAAATTTTAAGTGTGTCTAAAAAATGTTTAACTATTGAAATATTTATAAAGATTCAAAATACCTAAGTCCCTATTGAACCCTAGCCTGTATGTATTTAATTTTAAAATCCAGTATTTTTCTTTCTTTCTGCGTATGTGGTACTAAAATCGGAATCTATCAGTAAACATTTGCAGTTTTCTAATGTGTGTCCTGGTTGATTGAAGTGTTCAGCTATGGGGGAATAAGGGTTGTTTTGGCGTTTGCTTAGTTTATGATTATTAGATTCCGTTTTAATAATCATACAAGCCTGTTTCGCTGTATCACAGCTCATCAGTGTGGCTAGACACATCCACTTGCTTCTGGCCGGGATCGAAACTCGACCAATTTGGTGTCAGTCGGAGTCGCTACTCTCTCTCTCTCTCTCTCTCTCTCTCTCTCTCTCTCTCACATATATATATATATATATATATATATATATATATAGAGTCATCTGCAGACAGATCTGTTTCACTGTATCACAGCTCATCAGTACGGTTAGACTGCGATTGCTCCGAAAATATATATATATATATATTCATTTATATATATATATATATTAATTTATTTTTCATGTTTCTTCTGTTTATATATATATCTTTCTGTATGCGTGTCTCAGTCTATAGATATCTTTGTAAGTTTTCCTACCTACTAATCAATCTATTCATCTTTATAAATCTGTTCATCTATATCAATTTTACTTTGTTCGAATCTTCTAAGTCTATTCAGGATGTAGCTGTCGGACTATCTATCTATCTATCTATCTATCTATCTATCTATCTATCTATCTATCTATCTATAAGTCTATTTCAGCTTAATCACATCTATCTATCTATCTATCTATCTATCTATCTATCTATCTATCTATCTATCTATCAGTCTATTTCAGCTTAATCACATCTATCTATCTATCTATCTATCTATCTATCTATCTATCTATCTATCTATCTATAAGTCTATTTCAGCTTAATCACATCTATCTATCTATCTATCTATCTATCAGTCTATTTCAGCTTAATCACATCTATCTATCTATCTATCTATCTATCTATCTATCTATCTATCTATCTATCTATCTATAAGTCTATTTCAGCTTAATCACATCTATCTATCTATCTATCTATCTATCTATCTATCTATCTATCTATCTCAGTTTGTACATGTTTATTTTTCTATTTAAATATTTTCATATCTACCAATTAATGTTCATATATATCTGTCTCAGTTTGTCCATATCTATCTATCTATCTATCTATCTATCTATCTATCTATCTATCTATCTATCTATCAGTCTATTTCAGCTTAATCACATCTATCTATCTATCTATCTATCTATCTATCTATCTATCTATCTATCTATCTATGTCTATCGTATCTTTACTGAATTCTAGCATTTTATGCAAATACCATTTTTCAAATATTTTCTCATTGACTGCATATATTGAAACATAATTTTACTTCCAATTTGTCGATGTGTAACTGTGTCCAATAACATGTTTGGTTCTTCACAACGGTAAACAAGTGGTAGCCAGTTTGGTGATATAGCTTCATTGCCACTGTTCAACATTTTATGAACCGTGAAGGAAGTTTGAGAAACAAAGACGAGGAGAAAACTGTTTAAATGCTTCACCATTAAGCAACGTTACTCTTTACTAAGTTCCTTGCAAGCGATCATTGTAAATGCAAAAATATTTGCTTAAACCCATTTCCATATTGTGTATTGTTTGTCAAAAGGAAAATACGTCACTTATGTCAATCACAACAGGATTCATTAGTGGTGACGCCAATCTTTACAAAATAAACGATGCAGATAATGCTACATTGTTTTCAGACACAGAAAGAAAACCTCAGGAAATCAAAAACTTAAGGAAGGCGTGAATAAAGGACTAACCTTCAATTTTACGAAGACAATGTAAGGTTGTCAGCAGGAGGAACATCTCAAGATGCGAGCTACGAACTAAAGATGTCAAAGACATTTGAAATGTATTCTAACACATGACGAAAAAGATGACACAGAAATTTAAATGCAAATACGATTAGTGAACGATGTCTTCTAAAAGCTCAACACATTGTTTAAAATCAAACAACCAAAGCAACAACAAAGAAAACAAAAAAAAAAACATGAAAATTTTGTTAAAAACAAACGAGTACTGAAATGACGTAAAAGATGAACAGAAATCCGAAGGCGAGTAGAAAGAGTGAACGATGTCTTCCAAAACCTCGTCACTGACAAGTGGATGTAATCTCCACATAACCCAGAGATTAGGGACAAGGTAACTGATCATTTAATTTTACTTATTATGATGATTGATACTGAAAACTGCAATTACAAATAAAACTTAAAAAGTTATCTTCTAAAAATACCGTCTTTCGGTTTTTGTTTAGATTTTTTTTTTGTTGAGCACGATTTCTTCTCTAAATTTATTATTTATAAATGGAACTTTGTGTGTGTGTGTGTGTGTGTGTGTGTGTGTCTGTGTGTGTGTGTCCGTTACCTATAGACTACGAAACGGATGAACCGATTTTCTTGAAAATTTACACAGTTGTACTATAAGCGTCTGCGAGTGTTCTTAGCTAGCTTTTGTGTCGAGGCACCCCCGACAAATATCTAAAATCGATAATCGAAAAAATTGGGTTATAGGAGGAATGGTCCGATTTTAATCAAATTTGATACACTCATAGACAAAGACATAAGAAACGATATTCAGAAGTTTCAAGGTTGCAGTTCTTACAATAGTGCAGAAAATCGATAATATATATATAAAAGGCAAGATGTTTGTGTATGTGTCTGCTTATCTGCTTGTATGTCTGTATTTTTTCAGCCCTTTTATTTTAGATTTTGCTTCGGGTTTGGCTCTAAGTAGGTATAATTGTAGTTCTTAGTCTCAGCCATGATACCATTTACTCAGGGGACTTATTTAGCTTTCGAAATTCATTTTACGACGAAAAAAACATATTTGATGTCGATACCAGGAAATCAAAATTTGACTTACATGCATTCATTTTTCTTTCAATCTACGGTTTCGCTTTAACTGGAAACAACTATTGCTTTTTAGTCTTTCGCGCCAACGTCCAAAGAGTCTGAGCTCCAGGACCATGGATTAGTTTTAAAGCTTTCATTAGACCCGAGCAACGCCGGGCTATACTGCTAGTCAGCATCTCACGATCCACAGGCTTCTCTCTGACAAACAGTACGGGTTTCGCTTCACCAGGTCTATGGCTGATATGCTAACGACCATTACCGAGTACATATACCGGGCACTTGACAAGAATGGCGAAGCCCGAACCGTTGCCTTGGATATCTCCAAAGCGTTCGACAGGGTCTGGCATGCTGGCCTCTTGTGCAAACTGCGGAGCTACGGGATAACTGGACATCTGTTTAACCTCATCCAGTCATTCCTCTCTAACCGCACATTGAAGGTGGTATTAAATGGGCATGCTTTTGGGAATTTTGGGAAACTACCATACGAACGCGGGCGTCCCTCAAGGTTCTATCCTAGGTCTCACGCTCTTTCTGATGTACATTAATGATCTCCCCGACGCCATTAGATCCCAAGTTGGCATCTATGCCGATGACACAACAATCTACTCTCGAATCGATCAAAAAATAGATGTGGACGACAAAGCGAACCTCGCTGCCGTACTTGAAAAGGACCTCCAATCCGTAGTGGCCTGGGGTAGGAAATGGCTAGTAAATTTCAATGCTTCTAAAACGAAGCTGTTATCAACTAACCACCACAGACAATCGCATCTACCTCCCATTACCATGGGACAGGCTAGCCTCCCAGAGAGTAAAATACTATGCCTCCTTGGCCTTACACTTTCGGCGGACCTCAAATGGAATGACTATATTGAATCCATTGCCAAATCTGCTGCTATGAAAGTCGGCTCTCTGTGCAGGGCCCGGAAGTTTTTCCCACCTGAATCTATTCTGCACATATACAAATCTACCATCCGTGTATTGAATATTGCAGCCATATCTGGTCGAGTGCTCCTGCCGCTCTCCTTGGGCTTCTTGACAAAATACAAAGGAGGATATGTAACGTGGTTGATACTGACTTTACAGACCGGCTGCAACCTCTCTCTCACCGGCGTGATGTGGCTTCCCTGCGCCTTTTCTACAAGTACTTTCATGGCCCTTCTGCTCCGATGAGCTTAGATCACTGGTGCCACCTAAGCACGAATTTACACGAGATACTAGATTAGCAACTAGGTCCCACTCTTTTACGGTTAAACAGATAAGATGTAACCGTAAATTCTACTCCAACAGCTTCTTTTCTCGCGCTTCCCGCCTGTGGAACTCCCTTCCACAAGTCTGCTTTCCCGACAGCTACAATCTCCAGGTGTTTAAATGTAGGGTCGATAGACACCTCCTATCACCCTAACTCCCAATTATTCTCAGAAGACTCTCATCTACCCAACCCTCATTCTCGGTATCCTTACCCGCCTCTCACCCACCCTCTGACATTTCCTATAGTTAACCATCCTTTCTCCACTCTATGTAGCCCCCTGCGCAGTAGTGGCAATGACATGCCTTGCTCGGGGTGAAACGCTTATATATATATATATATATATGTATGTATTAGGTGCGATTGGTAAATTGTCGCAGTTATATTATTATTTCAAATATTCTTTTGGCTGAGTCTGAGCTCCAGGACCATGGATTAGTTTTAAAGCTTTCATTACACCCGAGCAACGCCGGGCTATGCTGCTAGTTGTTATATATATGAAAAGTATTAATCCGTTGCTTCTCACTCCAGCTATGGGTTAAATAGCAGGACAGATTGAGTTCTAAAGCTATGGTTGGTAACCAGTCTACTGCAGAAAGTAATAGCAACCAACTGTTGGAGAAAATCTTCTACCCAGTCAGTGTTCTTTCTTTTAAGACATGATCTCCCAAGCGTGTATCTCGCATGACACTTAACTGACTGATTATATATGACTAAGTTACAAAGTATTCGTGTCATGTACTTCGTCTTCTAGAAATAAGTTGATGTTTCTCTTGATGCAATTACATATCTGCTCGGAGCAAAGAGAAAGCTGATTACTTTAAAGTGATTTTTTTTTTCAAATACATTTTTAGGGTATAAAATCAGGCCCTGAAGAGCGAAACGCATCGAACGAATTTTTTTCACTTTGTCATCATTTTCTCCCCTATAATTGTTCTTGATATATATATATATATCAGTGACCGAACGCGCGTGCGTGTGTGTGTGTGTGTGTGTGTGTGTCCTTGCGCGCGTTGATGGGTGTACAGATATATATATATATATATATGTCTGCGTCTGTCCTGACGACAGATTTCCCCCACTTCCACAAAAATACACGAATATAACCAATTTTTTAAAAAAAATAATCAGTTTGTCTGACGATCGCAAAAGCGTGAAACCCAGGGTTACAAACTCACACCTATCTATATGAATATGTCTGCTCTATCACTGATATTGAGCGCTTTTAAATAAGTACCACGCATATATAATATGTAAACAATATAATATATATAACAAATTGCATATATATATATATATATATATATATATATATTGATATTTATAATTATATACATACACTTTTCACACACACACACACACACACACACACACACACACATATATATATATATATATATATATATATATATATATATATATATATATAATACCCTACCGGCCATAATTATTAAGCCACCCGAGTGTTTAAAAAAAGTTATGTATTTCATTCATACTATTTTTTAATATTTATATTTTTTAGTATTTATTGCCAAGTAAATAATTGTAAATGAAAATAGAATGGGTCTTTTGTTAATACCGCACAACAACACGTGCATTAAATTAATTTATAAATATCTAATTATTAACTATATTGCAGTTTCATCAATGAAAGAATGAAAAAATTTATGGCGATTCGGACGAGTTCATCTTTGCTTCTTTGCCTTGTAAATTTTTGCAAAGTAATAATGACAGAAGAACCATTCTATTTTCAATTAGAATTATCCACTTAAAAATAGTATGAAATCCATCATTTCTTTTAAAAAAAACTAGGGTGGCCTAATAATTATGGCCGGTAGTATACAAAATGAAGAAAATTTATGCTGATTCGGATGAGTTCATCTTTGCTTCCTTGCCTTGTAAAATTTTGCAAAGTAATAATACGAAAACAACTATTCTGTTTTCATTTAGAATTATCGACTTGGACAATAAATACTAACAAATAGTATGAAATACATAATTTCTTTTAAAAAGCTGGGGTGGCCTAATAATTATGGCGGGTAGCGTATATATATATATATATATATACTACCCGCCAGATATATATATATATATATATATATATATAGTCATCCGCAGACAGATCTGTTTCGCTGTATCACAGCTCATCAATACGGTTTAGACTCCGATTGCTTTTTATTCCAGGATTGAAACCCGACCGAATTGGCGTCAGTCGGCGATTCTACCTCTGAGCTACGGGCGTTCGGTAGTAGGAAGACTTTTAGCGTGTATATTATCATTATACACGCCCAATAGCTGAGAGTGTTCTAATTCATTGCTGAATGAACAATGCGTATATGCTAAAGTAGTTACTGTTTTTCAAAGTCTACCATTCTTCCAGAGTATATATATATATGTATATATATATATATATATATATATATAACAAATCTACAGGGTGCGATGGGTAAATTGTCGCGATTTACCTTGTAAAATTTTGCAAAGTAATAATAACAAAAGAACCATTCTCTTTTCATTTAGAATTATCCACTTAAAAATTAACATGAAATACATCATTTCTTTGAAAAAGAAACTGAGGTGACCTAATAATTATGGTCGGTAGTGTGTGTGTGTGTGTGTGTGTGCGCGCACGCGCGTGTGTGTTTTGCGATAATTATGTTAAACGCAGAAAAAACTTATTTTACAGACTTAACATAGACAAAACTTAAGTTTCATCAGTATAACCGCCATCAGGTTCGATTACATCATCGATGCAGCTTCTTAAATTCTTAAATGGCGTCGATCATGGCGTCGTATTTCATTCATGCTGACCATGACATCCCCGATAGCGACCTTCGGTAGCATGGGCATGCTTGTTGATCTTCCGCTCAACGACGGCCCAGGCATAATAGTCAATAGGGTTAAAATCACATGAAATAAAAGGCCATGGTGAGGGCAACACGACCATGAAAATTTTTAGTCAGCCACCCTGCTTTTTTTTGCTGGCTACTCGAAAAGGGGCAGAATTTTGCTGTTACCCGTACGCCTTCCCTCGAGCGACTTCCTCAACCCAAGGCTTGACATCGGTGTCCAGAATCTCTAAGGCATGCCCCCAAGACATTGTGGGAAAAGAGGGGAAGCATGACCTCGACCTCCAGGGCCATCACTGGTTAAGGGAATTTCTATGCATAATATTAGGGACTTCAGTGGAACTAGTTTCTGTTTTATGATCTGGAACAAACTTCTCATCGAAGTAAAACGAGATTATATTGTCTGTGTTCTTGATTTTGTTTTGTGGTGATACCGAGCAAAGCAAGGGACCAGATGTTTGCCCTCAGAGATCAAGAAAGCAAATGACCAAAACTGGTCTTTGCGCACCCGGCCCCACGCATATATTCCGGCAGAAAACCAAAAATTAATAAATATCAAATTCCTTTTCGCAAGCCTACAGAATTAAATACGGGTGTGAATTCCCAAATGACCTGCTGGGGCCCACAAAGACGAAATAAAAAACCGACACAGAATGCATCGCCAGTTGAGAAAGTACGAGCATAATTAGCACGTCACTTGACCTCGTCAAGCGATCCACTAAGCTCGCCTCCTTTTCTCTCTTATCTTCTTCGCTGTCCCCTGAGCTACTTACCCGATCTACGGAGCGGAGAAACGCTCACACATACATACGCACAAACTCTCTTTTCGGCATTTACTGCTATAAACATTCTAACGTCCTTTGAACCCATCCTAAGGACATTACTTAATTTGTAAAAAATACAAAAAACAACCTTAATTGATATCTGTGTATATATAAATGTTATTTCTATACTCAAATTGATTTTCTTGTTTATACCCACCTTATAGTGGGCTATCGACTAATTCAGTTTATCTGTTTCAACATACAACTACGTTTCAAAGGATAACCCATAATAGTTTTAACTGGCTCACATTGCTCTTCCTGTTATTACTGGACATGAACAACACTCTTCATAATGCAAGGTTTTTATCTGATGTCTTTCTGCATAACGACTGATTGTTGATTTCGAAACATGAAGCTAACTGGCAAGGATCTTCATTGATATTCAAGGGAACTGATACCCTGGACTTGCTGAACGAACTGCACATTTATGATAATGCCATCGAGAATATTATTTTTATTTTTGGCCACTGAATACCCATTCTTGTCAGAGATCTGGAGTTCATTTCTTATCTCAAACACGAGGTACCTTACCTGGTGACGTTACCAATCTCCAAATACATGTTATCTAATCTATCTAAAGTTATTTATAACTGGAAAATGGTCTCTGTGTGCGTGTCTGTGTGTGTGTCCGTTACCTATAGACTCCAAAACGGCCGAACCTATTTTCTTGAAAATTGTCATAGTTGTACTATAAGCGTCTGCGAGTGTTCTTAGCTAGGTGTTGTGTCGAGGCACCCCCGATAAATATCGAAAATCAAAAAAGTCGGGTAATAGAAGGAGTGGTCCAATTTTAATCAAATTTGATGCACTCATAGACAAAGACATAAGAAACGATATTCAGAAGTTTCAAGGTTGCAGTTCTTACAATAGTGCAGAAAATCGATAATATATACATATATAAGGCAAGATGTTTGTGTGTGTGTGTTTATCTGCTGTGTATGTCCTTTATACAAACTCACAATTTTTATCCGATTCTCACCAAACTTTACACAAATATTCTTTTAGGCTGGGTTTGAGCTCCAGGACCATGGATTAGTTTTAAAGGTTTCATTATACCCGAGCAACGCCGGGCTATTCTGCTAGTTAGAGATAAAGCAAAGAAAACGGGATACTTTTTCATCTTCTTCATTAAAGTACAAGCTTACACTAGCGGAGCCGATAAGAGACAAGATTCTTAGTTCAATTTGGTCACATATTGGACTCCTAAAGATGTGTCCTTCAAGTATCAGAAGTACTATGTCAATAGCTAGTCTAATAACTCAATTCACTACTTTTCCGATATTCATCGCTACGAGGAGTTTAATTACTGTAACCTTCTGACGAACTAAGCAAAGCTTAGTCCCTAACTAATCGACAGGGACCTGGCTTATTATTACGACAATTTCGTGATTTAAACTATCGATCCAGTGACTTTTTTTATAATCATATCGCCCCAAGCAAGGAATTTTACTGCCGCTGCTTTGTAGGGGGTTCCATAGGAGGAAAGTTATGAGAAAGAATAACAGGTTATAGGGCGTGTCAGGCAGTAGGTAAAAGAAAAATTAATGTGGCCATAAAGTATGGGATCAGTTTATATATTGATTGTATTGCAGAAATGATCCCCCACTTTATATCCATATTATAATAGAATAGAATTTTTTTAAAAATAAGCATATCGCCCCAAGCAAGGTATTTTACTGCCACTGTTTTGCAGGTGTTTACATAAGAGGAAAGTTATGAGAAAGAGTGACAGGTTATAGGGCGGGTCAGGAAGTAAGTAAGAGAAGAATGACTGGCCATAAATGAAGGGATCAGTTTATATATTGATTGTAATATATAACTGATCCCCCACATTATATCTACATTATAATAGTACAGAATTTTTTATTATAATCATATCGCCCCAAGCAAGACATTTTACCGCCACTGTTTTGCAGGGGGTTACATAAGAGGAAAGTTATGAGAAAGAGTGACAGGTTATAGGTGGTGTCAGGGAGTGGGTAAGAGAAGGATGAGAATACTGATGAGAGTGGAGTGGACAGAGAAAGGAGAAAGAGAGAGAGAGAGGATGCAGGTTAGTGAGATAGGAGATGACTATTGACGTTACATTTAAATTCTTGGAGATTGTAGCTATTCGGGGAAGCAATCAAATGAAAGGGAATTGCACAGGCGGGAAGTGCGAGAAAAGAAGCTGCTGGAGTAGAGCTTGCCTATACAATTTATTGGTTTCACAGTAAAAGGGTGGGACCTAGTTGCTAATCTTGTGGCTCGAGGAAATTTATATATATGGGGTACCAGTGAGCTAAGTTCATTGGAGCAGAAGCCGTGAAAGTATTTGTAGAAGAGACACAGGGAAGCCACATTATGCCGGTGAGAAAGTGACTGTATCTGAGCTGCTAAGTCGGGATTGATCACATTGCAGATTCTCTGTTGGATTTTGTCAAGGACACCTAGGTGGATAGCAGGAGCATCCGACCAGATATGCAGTATGCAATGCACGGACGGAAGGTAGATTTATGTCTGTGCAGTAATAAAAAGCTCATGACAAAATAAATAGTTCCTGAATGCTGATTTTTAAGATAGATTTTTTTCCCCCTTGGCAAATTGATAAATCATCCTACTGAACAAAGTGTAGGTTGGGTTGGGGATACTTTTTGTCCAGCAAACATAAATTGTTTCTTCTTCTTCTTCTTCTTCTTCTTCTTCTTTACCTTATTCTTCCTCTTTTCTACCTTCTTTTTCTTCTTTCCTACCTTCTATTTCTTCTTCTTCTCTACCTCCTTTTTGTTCTTCTCTACCTTCTTCTTTTTCTTCTTCTTCTTTTTCTTCTTCGTCTTCTTCTTCTCTACCTTCTTCTTCTTTTTCTTCTTCTTCTTCTCTATCTTCTTCTTCTTCTTCTCTACCTTATTCTTCTTCTTTTCTACCTTCTTTTTCTTCTTCTTTCCTACCTTCTATTTCTTCTTCTTCTCTACCTACTTTTTGTTCTTCTCTACCTTCTTCTTTTTCTTCTTCTTTTTCTTCTTCGTCTTCTTCTTCTCTACCTTCTTCTTCTTCTTCTTCTTCTTCTTCTTCTTCTCTATCTTCTTCTTCTTCTTCTCTACCTTATTCTTCCTCTTTTCTACCTTCTTTTTCTACTTCTTTCCTACCTGCTATTTCTTCTTCTTCTCTACCTACTTTTTGTTCTTCTCTACCTTCTTCTTTTTCTTCTTCTTCTTTTTCTTCTTCGTCTTCTTCTTCTCTACCTTCTTTTTCTTCTTCTTCTTTTTCTTCTTCTTCTTCTTCTTCTTCTTCTTCTTCTTCTCTACCTTCTTCTTCTTCTTCTTCTTCTCTACCTTATTCTTCCTCTTTTCTACCTTCTTTTTCTTCTTCTTTCCTACCTTCTATTTCTTCTTCTCTACCTACTTTTGTTCTTCTCTGCCTTCTTCTTTTTCTTCTTCTTCTTTTTCTTCTTCGTCTTCTTCTTCTCTACCTTCTTCTTCTTCTTCTTCTCTACCTTATTCTTCCTCTTTTCTACCTTCTTTTTCTTCTTCTTTCCTACCTTCTATTTCTTCTTCTCTACCTACTTTTTTTCTTCTCTGCCTTCTTCTTCTTCTTTTTCTTCTTCTTCTTTTTCTTGTTCTTCTTCTTCTTCTTCTTCTTCTTCTTCTTCTTCTCTACCTTCTTCTTCTTCTTCTTCTTCTTCTTCTTCTTCTCTACTTTTTCTTCTTTTTCTTCTTCTTCTCTACCTTCTTCTTCTTCTTCTTCTTCTCTACCTTCTTTTTCTTCTTCTTCTTTACGTTTTTCTTCTTTTTCTTCTTCTTCTTTGTGCCCTGTCCCTTCAGGACGTAGGCGATCATGGCCTTTCACATCTCCCGATCCGTTGTCGCTCTTAATACCTCTTTTCGTGTTATACCACTCAAGATTTTTGGAACATGTAATAAGGAAGGGACGTCAGTTGTAATGCAGTGGATATCGGCTTGGAACGAGAAATCGGGGAGCTGAGTTCGAATTCCAGTTGAATTCCTTGCATTCACTTACGCACAAATACCCTTCGGAAAGGTATTAATTCGTCTCTTCCCTCCAGTTATGCGTTAAATAACAGGACAGACTGGGTTCTATAGCCTTGGTTGATAACCAGTCTACCTCAGAAAGCAACGGCAATCTACAGCGGGATAATCTTCTGCCCAGTCAGTCATGTCGCTTTCGAGACATGATCGCCCAAGCGTGTATCACGTATGGCGCTTAACTAACTGACTGAATATAATAGTTGAAAACATAATTAAAATTTCTACTGGGTGAGGGATCGGTTTTCTATTGTTATAAAGTAATAAACTGATCCCCCATTAATTATACTTAATATAATAATGTAATATAATTTATCTTTTCCCCTTCTAGTTATGAGTCAAATAACAGGACAGATTGGGTTCTATAGCCTTGGTTGGCAACCAGTCTACCGCAGAAAGAAACGGCAATCAACTGCGGGATAATCTGCCCAGTCAGTCATGTCTCTTCCGAGACATGATCGCCTAAGCGTGTACCACGTATGGCACTTAACTGACTGAATGGGAAAGGAAGGCGGGATTGGATAACCTGATGCTCACGGGACAGATAGAGGGAAAGAGAGATATGGGTAAACAACGCGTGACATACTTGCTACAAAGAAAGCCAAATTATTAACCTTTAAACTCGACTCATGTTCTTAAACAGACCTCGTCATCTCGAAACTGTTACATGAATTCTACGCTTTTTTTCTTCAGGTCAATGAAGAGAAATGGCTTAGATCGAACGAATCCTTATTAAAAACAAAAATAATGTACTCCATCGGAAGTGCCGCCCCCTTGGAATGCCGCCTGGGGCTAACATCCCTTTGGCCATCCCCTTTGCACGCAGCTGACTAAAGGTTACGAAAGAAACTTCTTTGTTGTTTTAGCGGCATATCAACTACTTATGGGTCATTTAATGCCGAAATTTAATTTTCCTAAGAGCATTAACAATTTCTTTGATAAAAATATTCCCGACTGTGGAATTCTCTTCCAAACGATTGCTTCGACGGCTACAATCTCCAGGAGTTTAAATGTAAGGTCAATAGACACCTCCTAACACACTAACCTGCTCCCATTCTATCAAACACTCTTCCCATCTGCCCAACCCTCGTCCTTGCTATCCTTACTCATCTGTCACCTTCCTCCTGACATTCCCTATGTCTAACCACTCCTTCTCTTTACCTTCCCCTATGTAGCCCCATGCGCAATAGTGGCAGTGGAATGCCTTGCTTGGGGTTGGGGTGAGATGATTAAAAAAAAATATGTAATACTGGTAATTTCTTTTAACAAATATATACCTGCTAATGTTTTTTTTTTTCCTTACAGAAATATATTGCTGATATTTTTATTATAATTCTTTTTATACTTTCATAGTGTTCTGACCCCAGTTTGGGGGTTAACTATTTGCACATGTATCCTAGCAGCTGGGACTTTAACAGGTTTTACTACCCTGACCCGGGATCAGGATGGACCTGGAAACAACAGTATTTAAAACGTGGTTCCACGCTCCTCAAAATCTCCCGATGAGAAGTCTTGCTGTCGGATGTAGTTTATCGTCATGCCCTGGACACAGAGTGGATGTGAAACCAACAGCACCTAAAAGGTCATACCTAGACAGAAAAAGGAATTCGGTACTAGAAAGAATGGGAATAACTGTTGGACTTGAGAAATCTATTTTCCTGAAAATCCTCTTTTAAGAAAAAAATTTCATAAATTCCACCTTAGTGTTCGGTCAATAGATGCCAAATGCTTCCTGTATTGGGAAGTATAGGTAGCTGGTTAATTTTTCTTTAATTCGGCCTTGTGTCAGACTTAATCGAACTCTCTACAGCTTACAAGTTTTATGCAGAGTTATAATCATCAGAAGGTTTTTTCATCATCAGAAGGTTGGTTGTCGGCAGGTTGGAATATGTGGAATTGTAGAATAAATCCGGAAGAGAATTTGTAGCGTAGGGAGCTGGTTAATGTTTCCTTGGTTCGGCCTTGTGTCAGACTTAACCAAACTCCCTACAGCTTACAAGTTTTATGCAGAGTTATAATCATCAGAAGGTTTTTTCATCATCAGAAGGTTGGTTGTCGGCAGGTTGGAATATGTGGAATTGTAGAATAAATCCGGAAGAGAATTTGTAGCGTAGGGAGCTGGTTAATGTTTCTTTGGTTGGGCCTTGTGTCAGACTTAATCGAACTCCCTACAGCTTACAAGTTTTATGCAGAGTTATAATCATCAGAATGGTTTTTCATCTTCAGAATTATTATCAGAAGGTTGCTTGACGGCAGGATGGAATATGTGGATTAGTGTAGAAGAGTGGAATAATAAAATATACATTTTGAATGTCAAAATAGAAATTTATTATAAGAAGGAATAACAAGAATTCATAGAAATGTTCAATGAGAAAGTGAAAGTATCAAGAGTTCGTAGAAAATATTTGTAGCAGTAATTGTTGAGAGAGATAAAGACAAAGAGAAAGAGAACAAGGTGCGACCTGACCTTATCTCCGGGTAGATTTGAAGGAGGTTACATTTTAGATGTGTGTCAGCAAAACACCTCCCTTCACTGACCGCCGTGACCGGTTAGAGACCATCCTTAAATATTGAATCCAGTCACATGTGGTGGCTCCAGAATGGTTTTTTTCTTTAACTATGGAAAAACCGTTTCCCGGACGTATTTTGAATTTTGCGATTTGATGACCAATCAAGTTCCAGAGTTCTGCTACAATTAAAACAGTAAATCTAATCGTGACTTTTTATCATTCATCTATGTGGTCTTGTGCCATACTTGGTAAAGTTTGATAGATATCAAAATTAACAAAATAGAAAAACTGTTTTGAAGAATTATAAGGAAAAATTAACTCGGAAATATTGTTTTGCACGTCTCCTTGTTCCTTAAAAAAAGAAAAGAAAAAACGTTTTATGAAAAGACCCCGTTTGGTTATTGAATGTTTCAGGAAATATGCCAGATATTTAAAAAAGTAGAAGAAACAAAATGAATCCATGCGATAAACATTCACCAAATTCTTTAAAATGAACCGATGATCAACGAAGCGAATGCGAAGAAGTGGCTTTCATTATCGTTTATCTCTTCAATTTTCTTGTCACTTTTTTTTTATTGTTCATACGTGCAAACATATATTTCATTTAAACGTTCATTAATTCGGTTATCGGTGTCATAGGTCACAGAGGAACTTAAATATAAAAACAGCACTGGAACCATTCCCGAAATGCATTGCAACTACTCATGAGCCAATTGAACTGACAAATCAGGTTAAAGCAATATATATATGTGTGTGTGTGTGTGTGTGTGTGTGTGTGTGTGTGTGTGTGCGTGTACGTGCATTTATGTATGTTGTGTGTGTGTATATATTTATGTGTGTGTATGCATATATATTTATGTATGTTGTGTGTGTATATATTCATGTGTTTGTATGTATATATATTTATAAACATGTTACGGAGATTAACGAATTTTAACGAAACTTGGTTATAAGCAACCGACAGTTTGTAATGAATTATTTTGAACATTATTTTTACCGATACTCGTATTTGAGTAGATATTCTGTTTTTAATTAAACAGTATTTTAAATACTGTTTAATTAAAAACGATTAAACGTAGGGTGTTTATTTAAATAAATATTAAATACAGTATCGATAAAAATAATGTTCAAAATAATATATATTTATATATGTGCGTGTGTATATATATTTATGTATGTGTGTTTGTGTGTGTGTGCATTTATATATGTTGTATGTGTATATATTTATGGTTGTGTATGTATATATATTTATGTATGTGTGTATATATATTTAGCTATGTTTGTATGTGCATATATTTATGTACGTGCGTGTGCATATATATATATATTTATGTATGTATGTATGTGTTTGTGTGTGTGAATTTATGTATGCTGTGTGTGTATATATTTATGGTTGTGTATGTATATATATTTAATGCATGTGTGCATATATATATGTATGTTTGC
The DNA here is from genome assembly GCA_037127315.1 of Ascarosepion bandense. Lineage (NCBI taxonomy): Eukaryota > Metazoa > Mollusca > Cephalopoda > Sepiida > Sepiidae > Ascarosepion > Ascarosepion bandense. The sequence continues at coordinate 41,017 of JBBBDQ010002378.1, forward strand.
ATGTGTATATATTTATGTATGTGCGTGTGTATATATATATATTTATTTATGTGTGTGATTTTGTGTGTGCGTGCATTTATGTATGTTGTGTGTGTGTATATTTATGTGTGTGTATGTATATATATTTATATATGTGCGTGCGTATATATATTTATGTATGTCTGTGTGTATATATTTATGTATGTGAGTGTATATATATATATTTAGTATATCGAGGCAGCAAGTAATTTTCTAAACATATGCTATTAAATATAAGAGACAATGAATGTCTATTATGTTTAATCATGAGCCGTTCTAAACGTCGTATTTTTGCTTTAATTTCAGTTGAAAATAAAGACAAAAATTCTCCAACATTTGGATAATTATTTATTGGTTTTCTTCTAAGCTTTCGGCTCACATGAGCCATCTTCAGAGATGTAGTTTAAACTGAAATATTATAAAATCCACCATCACCGACGATTTTATTTTGTGTTGACATAAAACTCCGCTTGGCAACGGCAATAGTTACCAAAAATAATAAACGCAGTTCTTAAGTTTGCGATGCGGTTTTATGACGTCACACCGCGGGATAGCGCGAAATGACAACAAGACCATGTAGTCAAATGCAATGTAATATGTTATTTCCTGTTTTAAAGTTGATTTTATTGAGTGTTGGTTGTTTTGATTTGATGTACATGGCCTCCAATATCTGCAGGTTCCTCTTACTGTGTGTATGAGTAAGGATCACCGTATTGTTGACCAAAATCTGTTTGATATTACCTACATGTTTATGTTTTTCAGAGAAATGTTGTTTAATAGTATTCTGATCAGAAAGATGACATGTAAGTCTACGGGAGAGCGTGGTTGTAGTAAAACCAATATATGTACTAGGTTTTTGATTAGTATCAGAGATGCAATCTCTGAATGGGCATGTAAATTGGTACACTACATTGGTTTTTTGTAAAGAATTTAGTTTAGTGCTTGTTGGGTTATTATAGACTATGAGGTCAATTGTTTTAAACTTTTTATAATATATAATGAGTTTAATTTGATTATTACTTTCGATTGGTTTAACATTTCTACGTATTATGTTTTTGAGAGTTTTTTCATCTTGTTTATAATTATTATGTATTTGGTTGCAATAGTATAAGTTAACAGTGTTATGTTTATTTTGATGTAAACCATTATTATTAATATTATCATTATTGTTAGAGCTATTGTTAAGTTTGTTGAGATACATTTTAATTTGTTGATCAATAACGGAGTTAGGAAATCCATTATTGACTAGTGTTTGCTTAATGTTGTGTAATTCTTTATAAAATATAGATTTGAAAGAAGATATCATTTGTGTGCGTTGAAGTAAGTTTTTTATAACAGCTAACTTATATCGTTGGAGGCATTCACTATTATAATTAAGAAGACACGAATTTATGCTAGTTGGTTTCCTATATAGAGAAGTAGTAAATTTATGTGTGCTAGAGTCAATGAATACATCAAGGAATGGGAGTTTGTTATTAATATTAAGTTCTAATGTAAATTTGAGGACGGAGTGACTTTCAAATTTGTTTTTAAGATATTTAATTTGATCGATATTCTTAGCTAAAACAAAGATGTCATCTATGTATCTTACATATATAGAGGGTTTATTGTTGTCATTAATTATTTTATGTTCTAGATTTGCCATATAATAATTAGAAAAGAGGGGACCTAAAGGAGATCCCATCGCAATACCATCTATTTGTGTATAAATATTGCCTAAGGGATCGTGAAAGGGTACTTGTGTGGTGCATGCTAATAATAGTTTTTTTAATATAGTGGGTTTAATATTGATTGATGGGAGAGTAGCACGGTTGTATACATCACGGATAATGATGTCAATTGTTTCCTGGACGGGAACATTTGTGAATAAGTTTTGGACATCCAAAGATGCAATCATTTGATTATTAGGTTTTACGGAATGGAGAATCTGTAATTTATGTATGTGTGCGTGTTTGTGTGTGTGCATTTATGTATGTTGTGTGTGTATATATATTTATGTGTGTATATATTTATGTGAGTGTATGTATACATATTTATGTATATGTGTCCATATATATTTATGTATGTCTGTGTGTATATATTTATGTATGTGTGTGTGTGTGTGCGTGTGTGTGTGTATATATATTTATGCGTGTGTGTGCGCGTAGGGTGTTTAATAGTATTCGAAACAATAGCAGAAATGATGAGACAAAGTAGAATCCAAGGTAAAGAGGTTTGATTTTGCGGAAAGTGACGTGTGTTGGGTTTGGCTTCTTCAGGTCTGAATGAAAAACAAAACTGTGTGTAAGGAAAATAAGTTGGGATTTTTGAAGATATGAGGGACGGGACAATAAATTAAATGACCTTATCAGAACCTACGACCAAAGACCAAAAACTGTTTCTTTTGTTATATATATATATTCTAAACATATACTGCTAAATATGAGGCAATGAATGTCTATTATGTTTAATCATGAGCTGTTCTACACATCGTATTTTGGCTTTCATTTCAGCTGAAAATAAAGACAAAAATTCTCCAACATTTTGATAATTTTTTATTATTTAAGTTGGTTCTAAGCTTTCGGCTCACATAAGCCATCTTCAGAGAGGTTACAGGGACGTTAACATAAAAACATACACCATCAAAGACGATTTTGTCTTGATAAGCAACGATAACAGTTACCAAATAGCAAACGCAGTTCGTAAATTTGTAATGCGGTTCTATGACGTCACACCGCGTGAGAACTCGAAATGATAACAGAACCATATATTTAAATGCAATGTAATGTGTTATGACCAGATTTAAACGTGATTTTATTAAGTGTGGGTTGTTTGGATTTAATGTAGATGGCCTCCAATATCTGATGGTTCTTTTAACTGTGTGTATGAGTAAGGATTATTGTATTGTTGACTAAATTTAAATTAAATTCATATTTAACAGTATATGTTTAGAAAATTATCTGCTGCCTCAATACACTAAATATATATATGTGTCTGTGTGTGTGTGTGTCTGTGTCTGTGTCTGTGTGCGTGTGTGTGTGCGCACGTAGGGTGTGTAACAGTATTCGAAACAAAAGCGGAGATGATGGCACAAAGTGGAAAATCTTAGAGACGCGACTGATTTTTGCAGAACGAGACGAGTGTTGGGTCTGGCTTCTTCAGGTTTGAATAAAAAAACAAAACTGTGTTCAAGGAAATTGAGTTGAGATTTTTTATGATAAGAGGGACAATAGATTAAATGATCTCATCCGAATCTACAACCAAAGACCAAAAAGTGGTTCTTTTGTTTGATATACAGTACTGTGCAAAAGTATTAGGAAAAGAACTATTTTTTTATCTTTTATGAGGTATCAAAATAACTGCGACAATTTACCAATCGCACCTAGCATATATACAGTACTGTGCAAAAGTATTAGGACAAGAACTATTTTTTTATCTTTTATGAGGCATCAAAATAAAGTTTAAAATCACCCCTGTCCTAACATTTTTGCTCACGACCGGTAGTGTGCAAAAGTATTAGGACAGGGGTGATTTAAAAACCTCACTGAAATTCAAATACAGGGTGAAATCCCAAGTAAATTGCTAATAAATATTGATTATTTAAAACTAGGTGTAAAGGGATTGTATTAAAAAGAAGTTATATTTATTTTTTATTATTTTCTATCAAGCAAGTTATTTTGAAACTATTGAACATCTATGGGATATTTTGGATAAAAAAATTAATAAATCTAATGTTACTTCGCAAGACACACTTTGGGGACAAATACAAGCTGCTTGGCAGGAGATACAATTATATACATAAATTTAAACTCAGGTTTATACATAATATCAGCGATGATCGTAAAATCAACAATAGCACAAAGTGGTCTACGAATTAATAAAGAGAAAACTGAGCTCTACTTGGAGTGAGCTGATTTAAAATCTAACAGGTACCAACTCCTCCACTCTATATATATTGGTTTAATGAAAAAGATTTATCACTTAAACTGAACAGGTTCAACCCGACTTTGGAAGTGTAGTGAATGAGGACATCATATGCTATTCCCAAATAAAAGCAAACTGTTGAATGAAAGAACGGAAATTATGACTAAGTGAACCCATACTAAAAAAATACCTCTTAGGTTGATAAAACCATGGAGGAAAACGCCATAATTCCTTGTAATTATAAAAATTGTGCGTTCAAAAATTCCCTGCCACGTGAGCGTTAAAAAAAACAAAAAACAAAAAAACAAAAAAACAGCGTTACATGAGTGTTCTTAAAAAAAAGGTAAACGGTAAAATCAGTTATTAAAAATCGCCTGCTGAAGACTCCACTCATGGTAGAAACCTAGGTCGCATAATAATTCGTTTATAAATGGAAAATATTCAAAAGTTCTATAATAAAATTGTATTGAAAATTTTAATACAAAAATGTGCACTGGTCTAACCTTATTATGACCAGAAACTAAGTAATTAAACAATCAATCAGTATATATATATTTAGTGTATCGAGGCAGCAAATAATTTTCTAAACATATACTGTTAAATATAAGAGACAATGAATCTCTATTATGTTTAATCATGAGCCGTTCTAAGCATCCTATTTTGCCTTTAATTTCAGTTGAAAATAAAGACAAAAAATTTCTCCAACATTTAGGATAATTTTTATTAAGTTGGTTCTAAGCTTTCGGCTCATATGAGCCATCTTCAGAGAGGTTATAAGGACGGTAACACAAAAACATCCACCATCAGCGAGTATTTTTTCTTGTGTTGACATAAAACTCCGCTAAGTAACGACAACAGTATATATATGCACACGCTGAAAAGTCTGCCCGTAACTCAGAGGTAGAATCGCCGACTGACGCCAATTCGGTCGGGTTTCAATCCTGGGAAAAAGCAATCGGCTGTCTAACCGTACTGATGAGCTGTGATACAGCGAAACAGATCTGTCTGCGGATGACTATATAGATATAAATATATATGTGTGTGTGTGTGTGTGTGTGTGTGTGTGTGTGTGTGTGTGTGTGTGTGTGTGTGTGTGTGTGTGATGTTCGTCCCTCGCAGGGTAGAAGACCACTTTTAATTGGATTTAAATGAGGAAGGAGTCGTGCATGGTCGTCAGCCTCACTCTCTTTCTCTCTTCCCCTTCCATCTGGGTCTGGTGTCACGACATAGGTGAGACTTACCGGGGACAATGAATGGCCAACAGTGATATTATTACAGCGCTTAGGTAGGCATTTTTCTTTAATTATCCCACAACAGGTTGCTTGTATATACGGGTACATAATAAGCATTCGAGTCCGAAAAGAAAAAGGTGTGACAGTATTCTTCGAAATCGTTATTTCTAGCATAGGTGACTTTACAAAAAGTAGAATAAATCCTGACCTAGGATATTGACTTCATTCACTTTCTCACCCACGTTACGTTGCTTTCTCTTGACTTTACTAAAAAATATTTTAATGGCAATTGTTCTGGTGAGTTTTCCTCGTTGATGCCTCGACTTCATGAATTCAAGCGTGCAGTAGATTGCCAACTAGTTCTCAATGTTTTATTGTGCATTGCTAGATGCAACCGACGCCTCTATTCTAAAAGTTTCTTTTCTCACACGTCTCACCTTTTCAACTCCCTTCCGATATCATTCCCTGCGACCTACAAAGAATCTTCAAAAATGTAAATGCAACGCCAGTCACCAACTTTCTTTCCGAAACCTGTCATTTTATTGTCCTTGTCCTCACCGGAGTTTTGGTAGGACTGGATGGGGGCGCTCTCGATAACTTTTCTTCTGAACAAATTGCTTACTCTTTTTATTGGTGTGGCATTTTTTAAATCGAAATTGTGGTTAAATTTATTTCTGTGAATCACTAATGCATTTGTTAGATTATTATTAGTGATGTCTCTTTTGTGTTCATATATACGTTTTTATAGATTGTGTGTATGTTGGCAGCATTTTTTCATTAATGCAGGTTTCATTGAATAATATAGAGAAGTTTTGTCTATTAATTTTGTGTAGGATCCGTTCATACCGTCTGATATACTTGATGGTGATGTCGTTGAAAGACAACAAAAAATCACAACAATTGTTGATTTTTTTATCGGGTCTAAGCTTTCGGCTCACACAAGCCATTATCAAAGAGTAAATATTAACACACAGTAAACATAGAACATTTAAGCTATTAACAATAAAGAGATTGTTATTAAAAAATATAAGTCCATCCCTACCGTGGTGGATGGCCGAAGACAGTGACAAAATAGTGGTGTTGTGGGCCCTGGTTTGATTACAGACATTTGAGTACGTTTTTGGAAATATCAAAACTACTTGTTTCTAATAAAAAGAGTAAGCAATTTGTTCAGAAAAGTTCTCGAGAGAATATATATATAATACAGCTCTGTTCAAACATTGAGCACTGTTTTATTAACATTTGAATATATATATATACATATATATATTGACGTAAATAAATAAATTAAGAAAAAAGCAATCCTTATATATATATATATGTATATATATATATATATGATAAAATATAGTTTTAAGGCATGTTATATTTATTTATTAAAGTGATCAGTATCAGTAATAGATCGTATGTAAATATAAATATGGACATTGAAGTCAACACCCAGCGGCAAGTGTTTGTTGCATGCTTAGACACAATAGACTGGACTGTCTCACCTTTTCAACTCCCTTCCGATATCATTTCCTGCGACCTACAATCTTCAAAAATTTAAATGCAACGCCAGTCACCATCTGTCTTTCCGAAACCTGTTATTTTATTTTCCTTGTCCTCACCGGAGTTTTATCATTCACTTTCACACCTTGAAACCCTTTGCATTTAACCGCCATTATCGTCTTGCTTGAGGTGAAGCAATTAAAACAACAACACTGTATTAAAGCCAAGTCAAGTCGCTAACTGTTGCGTCCCATTTAGGTGAAGATTTAAACTTTAAAATAATAATTATTATGACATATATTTAGTATAGTAATTGGTGTTAGAATGGATGACGTTAGTCTCCTAGAGAGCAAGGCATTGCGCCTCCTTGGCCTCACTCTCTCAAATGACCTCAAATGTAATTACTACATTGAGTCCATAGCTGCAGCAATGTTGAGCCTGGTCAGTACTTAGATGGGTAACCTCTTGGGAATACCAGGTGCTGTAAGCGTTTAGTGACGGATGTGTGTTGTAGTTCAGTGGATATCGGCTCAGAAAGAGAAATCGGTGAGCCGAGTTCGAATTCCAGTTGAATACCCTGCATTCACTTAAGCACTGGTAATCCGTCCCTTCCCTCCAGTTACGGGTTAAATAACAGGGTTAGACTTGGGAACCCTGCTCTTAAAAACAAATCCCAATGAATCTTGATACTTGAATTGAAAAAAGTATGACTAGACACAAAACTTATATAAAAAAACAACAATAAAATTGTTGAAAGAAAAAAAGGTATTACCAGCAATAAATAAATAAAAAAATTAGTTCGCAATAAATGACCCGCCGAGGTGTTGATATGCCATAAAACAAAACAACCAACCAACCAACCATAGCTGCATCTAGTGCTAGAAAAGTTGGTTCGCTGTATTGAACCAGGAAGTTTTTCTTGTCAGAATACATTTTTCACACTTAATAATCTACCATTTGTCCATGCATTGAATACTGTTGCCATATCTGGTCGGATGATCCTGCTATTTATTTCAAGGTTCTCGCCAAAATCCAAATGAGGATTTACTATATAATCTATCCTGACTTGGCAGCCTAACGTCAGTCACTTTCTCACCGACGTGATGTGGCTTCCCTCTGTCTTTTCTACAAGTATTTTCACAGAAACTGTTCTGACGAGCTTTTTCCCTGATACCCTGACCATGTGTATCTACTCGTGCAACTGGATTGGCATCGAGGTCCCACTCTTTTACCATCAAAATAGTTAAATGTAAGCGCCTTTCTACTCTAACAGTTTATTTTTAATATTTTTTAATGTGGTTTTCAGCATTAAATTTATATTAAATTAATAGCAATGCCTGGAAAAATCATGGCTTACATGAAATAATTCGCGCATGAAAGTAATATTTTAAGATTATATTAAACCTGGAAAAGAACAGGAGAAGTTATTAAACCTGGAAAAGAACAGAACAAGATATACCACTGAAGTAAAAAATAAGAAATTTCTTACTTATTTCAGCTAAAAATAAAATTTGAATTATTTTTAGCTGCAATATTTTAAGTAAGAAGTTTCTAAGTTCTTACTTCACTAGAATATTTTGTCCTTTACTTTTCCAGGTTTAATAACTTGTCCTGTTCTTTTCCAGGTTTAATATAATCTTAAGAATATTACTTTCAATTCGCGCATTTTTTCATGTATAAAGTTAAGATTGTGGTCACCAGTAATAAATCTTAGTAGGAGTTTTAATTGTCTTAAAATCACCTCACTGTATAGGTTGAATAAGTCCGACGAGAAAAGATATTCATGTCTACGTTCCTTTCTATTTTTGTATATCATTCCCAAACGTCAAAAAGAAAATCTGTTGAAACTGCTAGGTTAAAAAGGCATGTAATTCAGAATTCCCTGTGGGTTACTCAGATCAATACACACCTGAGGAAGGCCAGAAGGGACAACGACCGAAACATTATTATAACACTAACAAAGATGAGGAAAATAGTCCGATAATAAATATTGTAAATAACGATAATTCTTCATCTCAGAAATTCAAATAGAAAAAAACCTAGCTAAGAACACTCGCAGACGCTTATAGTACAACTGTGTAAATTTTGAAAAAATCTGTTCAGCTGTTTCAGAGTCTATAGGTAACGGACACACACGGACACACACACACACAGACAAAGTTCCATTTATAAATAAGTTTAGATAGTAATCGGCGTTAGAATGGAAAAAATCTTGTTCCGTTCTTTTCAGTTGCCCACAGAAGAAAACGATATTTATACAAATAGTTCATTAAAAAAATCTTTATGAAGTACGGCTTCTTCTCCAGGTTATGACTGGCTATTTCTTTCGTCTCTCTCGTCATTTGGATGCAGCTGGGCACATCCAGACGGTGACACCCGGTTCTTGGAGAAAGCTCTCCGTCAGTTTTATTCATTTACACGAAGTGGATGATGACAGCCGCTCTGTGTAGTCAAGCAATTAGAGATTAAATGAATGTCACCACTTTCGCCAAGTCGAGGGAGTTTCGAAGTTGACGAACGGAAACTAAGAAATATGGTGTATGGTGTAGAAGCGGTGAGTGACGAAAGAGATATAAAGGCTAGGAGATTTAGAAACAGAGTAGGAAAATAAAGTTTATGCGCAATCCTGCGCAAAGATTAGTGGGCAAGAGAAGAAAAGAGATAGTAGGAAAGAATTGGAAAAAGAACCGTCGTATTTTTTTTTTATGTGTGTGATTGCACGAATATTAGAAAAAAAATGAACGAGAGTGATCGCCCGCCATTTTGGATAGTAAAAAATGTGCGTGAGGAAGATAAAAAGATGTTTGTACATTGAAAAAAAAATCGCAAGAGAAAAGGAACAAAAGAAAACTGAACAGTATGTTTTATCAATTCACTCCAAAGAAGGCGATAATGCCGCTAAGAACCAAATAGGCTACTTGGAGTGAAAGAGAACGAAAAGACATTATAAGGGACCATAAAAATTATTCCTAAATAGGATCAAAAGGGTCATTCCAAACTCCTGTACAAAAAAAAAATAAAATAAAAAATAAAAATAAAAAACAGAAAAAGAGTGAATCACGTGATAGGCGAAACTATCTACTCATAAAACTTGAAAGAAAGAGATGGACATATATTTGAGTATTTTTAGATAGATAGATAGATAGATAGATAGATATGAACAGACCGAGAAATAGAAACAGAAATAGACTGTTCCTCAGATGAGGTGATATATATATATATATATATATATATATATATATACTGTTAAATATAAGAGACAATGAATCTCTATTATGCTTAATCATGAGCCGTTCTAAACGTCGTATTTTGGCTTTAATTTCAGTTGAAAATAAAGACAAAAATTCTCCAACATTTGGATAAGTTAGTTCTAAGCTTTAGGCTCATATGAACCATCTTCAGAGAGGTTATAAGGACGGTAACACAAAAACATCCTCCATCAGCAAGTATTTTATCTTGTGTTGACATAAAACTCCGCTAAGTAACGGCAACAGTATATATATATATATATATATATATATATATATAATAAGAATTTTCTAAACATATACTGTTAAATATGAGACAATGAATGTCTATTATGTTTAATCATGAGCCGTTCTAAACGTCGTATTTTGGCTTTAATTTCAGTTGAAAATAGACAAAAAATTCTCCAACATTTAAAAAATTTTTTAATTTTTTAATTTGGTTCTATGCTTTCGGCTCATATTAGAACCAAATTAATAAAAAGTTATCCAAATGTTGGAGAATTTTTGTCTATTTTCACCTGAAATTAAAGCCAAAATACGACGTTTAGAACGGCTCATGATTAAACATAATAGACATTCATTGTTTCTTATATTTAACAGTATATGTTTAGAAAATTATTTGCTGCCTCGATACACTATATATATATAGTCATCCACAGACAGTCCTGTTTCGCTGTATCACAGCTCATCAGTACGGTTAGGCATCAGATATCTTCCAGCCAAAATTGAAACCCGACAGAATTGACATCAGTCAGCTATTCTACCTCTAGGCGCTCAGTGGAGGGAGGCAGATTTTAGCGTGTTATATACACTGTAAACACACGCCAGTAGCCGAGAGTGTTCATACTCATTAATGAATGAACGATGCGTAAATAGCGATGAGTAGCTACTGTTTTTAAAGTTTACTATTTCTCCAGAGTGCTCAATCGGCAGGCGAGGGCGCATATGGACGGGCGTCCCTGCATGAATTTCCGATGGGCAACCCCGAGGCCACATTATGCTGCAGGCGGTGCCATTCTCCTATCCTTCACCTGCTGCAATTAGTGACCATCTGACCCTACTCTAGACCTCTCTCTATCCACAACTAAACCACCATAAAATTAAACAAACAAAACAGCAAGACTAAACCAGCTAGTCATAAATCGCCCAAACCTATCTGCTTTTCCTTCACAAACATACGAGGTATTCGCAGTTATATTAATAGTGTAGAATCATTCCTTCAAACTAACTCACCCGATATCTTAGCTATATGTGAGACTAACCTTGACCCTTCTATCCCCTCCTCGGAGCTGTTCGTTCCTGGTTACCTTCCCCTCTTCAGGAAGGACTCCAATGTTCCATATGCATGGGACAACGAACAACTCCCTCTAGCCAGGGTCACATCTCTTGAATCCCTGGACCATTCTTTCATGTGCTTCCGTCTCTCACTTATAATCTCGGTTAGCTATCTCTTCTTCCTCTACCGCTCCCCCTCCTCCTCTGACTGTACGGTACTTGATAGCATCTCTACTAATATCGACAGGGCCATTTCTTCTCACCCATCTGCCCATATATTTGTGTTTGGCAATTTTAACGCCCACCACACCAAGTGGCTTGAAAACTCAGCCACCGACCTTGCTGGGATCCGCACCATGTATTTTTCAATAACCCAAGCTCTAACGAAAGTGGTGGACTTTCCCCACGCGTTTCTCTAATAACCCTAACGGAAGGGACTCTTTACTCGACCTCTGCTTTACTTCCATTCCAGACTCCTGCACTACCAGGCAGCTCTGCCCACCCCCAGAAACTCTGACCACGCCGTAGTTTCCGTCAACATCTCAATCCGCTCTTACTCTACCCACGAAAACCAGACCAGCAGAATATCATACTGCTACCAGAGAGCAGACTGGGACTCGTTCCGAGACTTCCTCGGCGACGTCCCCTTGAACAACGTCTTCGATCTTCCTATCGAAGACTGTGCGTCCGAGGTCACCTCTTGGGTTAAGGCTGGAATCGATGCTTTTATCCCGGCCAGGAAATTCCAGCTAAAATCAAATTCGTCACCCTGGTTCTCACCCGCTTGCTCGGCTACCATTGCCCACCGGAACCATTTATTCCGGCTCTATCGAAGCTGCTCGTTGAACCAAAACAGGCGCCTTTTCGCCTCAACACGTAATAAGTGTAAAAAAGTACTGAACGAAGCTAAGAGGGCGTTTGCTACCAGAATGAGGCAACGCATAGCATCCTCTAAGTTTGGCTCCAAAGATTGCTGGCGACTCTGCAAAAGCGTGCTCAACAAGAGCAAGATTTCAATACCCCGACTAATCAATGAATTTGAAGTTCTCACCTCCCCAGCGGACAAGGTTGAATGCTTTGCCCGTAGATTCTCTACCAATTCGACACTGGACTCATTAAGAATACCTACACCCGACTTCCCACCCAGAACTAAGGCTCAACTAAATAACGTCTACATTACACCCTCACTGGTCTCCAAGATAATTGCACAACTTGACCCACACAAAGCGAGCGGCGGGGACGGAATCCCAACCATAGTACTGAAGAAATGTGCCCCAGAACTCTCCTCTGTCCTCTCTAAATTCTATAACCTCTGCCTATCTGCTTCCTGTTTACCTGCCTGTTGGAAGTCCTCCTGTGTAGTTCCTATATTTAAGAATTCTGGCGAACCCTCAGACCCCGCCAATGACCGTCCTATTAGTCTCCTTCCGATCTTTGGCAAAGTTTTCGAAGCCATTATCAACGCCGAGGTGATTCAGCATCTCACGGCCCAGAGGCTTCTCTCTGACAAACAGTACGGGTTTCGCTTCACCAGGTCTACTGCTGATATGCTAACGACCATTACCGAGTACATATACCAGGCACTTGACAAGAATGGCCTTGGATATCTCCAAAGCGTTCGATAGGGTCTGGCACGCTAGCCTCTTATGCAAACGGGATAACTGGACACCTGTTTGACCTCATCCAGTCATTCCTCTCTAACCGCACATTGAAGGTAGTATTAAATGGGCATGTCTCCCAAAACTACCATACGAACGCGGGCGTCCCTCAAGGTTCTATCCTAGGTCCCACACTCTTTCTGATGTACATTAATGATCTCCCCGACGTCATTAGATCCCAAGTAGGCATGTACGCCGATGACACAACAATCTACTCTCGCCTCAATCAAAAACCATGTGTGGACGACAAAGCGAACCTCTCTGCCGCGCTTGAAAAAGGACCTCTAATCTGTAGTGGACTGGGGTAGGAAATGGCTAGTAAATTTCAATGCTTCTAAAACGAAGCTGTTATCAACTAACCACCATAGACAATCACATCTACCTCCCATTAGCATGGGACAGGCTTGCCTCCCAGAGAGTAAAACACTACGCCTCCTTGGCCTTACATTTTCGGCGGACCTCAAATGGAATGACTATATCGAATCCATTGCCAAATCTGCCGCTATGAAAGTCACCTCTCTGTGCAGGCCCCGGAAGTATTTCCCACCTGAATCTATCCTGCACATATACAAATCTACCATCCGCCCGTGTATTGAATACTGCTGCCATATCTGGTCGGGTGCCTCTGCTGCTCTCCTTGGGCTTCTTGCCAAAATACAAAGAAGGATCTGTAACGTGGTTGATACTGACTTGGCAGACCGGCTGCAACCACTCTCTCACCGGCGTGATGTGGCTTCTCTGTGCCTCTTCTACAAGTACTTTCATGGCTTTTGCTCCGATGAACTTAGATCACTGGTGCCGCCTAAGCACGAATTTACACGGGATACTAGATTAGCAACTAGGTCCCACTCTTTTACAGTTAAACAGATAGATGTAACCGTAAATTCTACTCCAACAGCTTCTTTTCTCGCGCTTCCCGCCTGTGGAACTCCCTTCCACAAGTCTGCTTTCCCGACAGCTACAATCTCCAGGTGTTTAAATGTAGGGTCAATAGACACCTCCTCTCACACTAACTCCCAATTATTCTCTGAACACTCTCATCTATCCAACTCTCATTCTCGGTATCCTTACCCGCCTATCAGCCACCCTCTGATATTTCCTATATTTAACCATCCTTTCTCCACTCTATGTAGCCCCCTGCGCAGTAGTGGCAGTGACATGCCTTGCTCGGGGTGAAAAGCTTATAAAATATATATATATCTATGTGTGTGTGTGTGTGTGTGTGTGTGTGTGTGTGTGTGTGTGTGTTTGTAAAAAATATACTCAGTTATGATCTGATATTAAGGACAGGATGGTTAAATAAAAAGAAGACAAGAGGAAAACTGTATTTAAATCGCCTACGCGTTTCGTCCGTTGATGGACTTTATCAAGACAAAAAGACGAAATGACCTTTATTTCAAATTACGTATCTATAAACAGTGTTGGCAACTATAAAAACGCTCACAGATCATTCAAAAAGATTAATAGAACATTTTAGTTTTAGAATTCCTTCATGTGTCGTGCAAAGTCCAGAGATGTTAAAATGAAGGGAATTCAACCGTTTTCCTTGGACTTTTTATTATATATGTCAGTCTGTTTTAGTATAATTTCAATATGCAAAGGTGAAATTGGGAAAAATCCGGGACGCAAATTGATGTTTTTGGTCTAGGATAGCTGTATTATCAGTGCAGTGATTTTTAGCAACACAGTTTTCCGGTTATGTTTTTCTCTTTCCGACCGCATTTTTCTTTACTTTTTGGATTGAGGGATGCAGTTTGTTTCTTCGCTTTGATGACATTACTAACAGTTAAAAGGCTGACACCAACAATATACGCGATCACACTGTAAGGCTTGCCAGTTTGTTAGTGCAACGTTACAATTTTCGTACGTTTCCCTGGAGTAACGTCCATCGCAGACAACAGCAGTACGACAACTAATCGATGGTCGAGACAATGTTGTCTAGGTGTGATAAAAAATCTGATGCATTGACGCTTAACGCAATATTTTTCAAGGCCAAACAAATTTCATCATACATCCCAAAAACAGATTCATGATACTGTCCACCATTGCAAAAGTAGAAATCGATTACCTCCTGTAAAACTAACCGTATGATAAAGGAAAGGAAACTAAAGCAGTTGCTTCAATTAATTTGTACAAAGGTTTTACGCTCTCACACCTTGATTGAACACTCTGGAAAAATGGTAGACTTAAAAAAAACAGTAACTACTCTAGCATCTACGCATCGTTCATTCTGTAATGAATTAAGAAAACTCTTCGTTACTGGCGTATGTGTACATGGTATATCACACGCTAAAGGTTTGCCTCGCCCAGAGGTAGAATCGCCGACTGACGCTAATTAGGTCGGGTTTCAGTCCTGGGTAAACAATATATATATATTTAAACAACCGGATGTCTAACCGTACTGATGAGCTGTGATACAGCAAACAGATCTGTCTGCGGATTATATATATATATATATATATATATATATATATATATATATATATATATATATGAATTGGAAAGTATGTATTAAATAACGACAATATGATTAAATAAGGAATAAATAAGGAAAATATCTGATGAAGCTAAAATAATGTCGAGGTATGTTAAATTTAAAAACGTTTTTCTATTTGTCCCTTATTTAATCATATATATATATATATATATATATATATATATATATATATATGGATACACACGCAGGTATACACATGTATATAAATATTTCTTCTGGTGTTAATAGAACAGTGTTCAGTGTAAGATAACTAAACTATTATGCTTATATTAATAAATATACATACCTCTGTGTATAGGACGACTCGGAGTTTAATGCTCTATGCAGTTATATATATATATATATATATATATAAATCATCTGCACAATCAACATCATCATTGCCTGATGATGAGAATCTATCTCGAAACACAAATTTCTGTGTCGCAATGTACCATTAATTCATAACGATATAATTATATTAAGCTCTATAGTCAGTCAGTTAAGTGCCATACGTGATACACGCTTGGGCGATCATGTCCCTTTCGAGACATGACTGACTGGGCAGAAGATTATCCCGCAGTAGGTTGCCATTGCTTTCTGCGGTAGACTGGTTGTCGACCAAGGCTATAGAACCCAATCTGTCCTGTTATTTAACCCATAACTGGAAGGAATAGATGGATTAATTCCTTTCCCAAGGGTATTTGCGCGTAAGTGAATGCAATGAATTCAACTGGACTGTCCATAATAAAAAAAATGCTAGGGCACTCAAAATAGTAAAACCTTAAATCCTCTTCACCTGGAATTATATATATATATATATATATATATATATATATATATGTATATGTATATATATATATATATATATGTATGTATGTATGTATGTATTTAATCATAGAAATAAACTAAGAACATAAATATATATATATATATCTATTCAATTATACAAAAATAATTAAACATATATATATATATCTATACTCAGAATATATATATATATATATATATATATATAAACACATACACACACATACATAGAGGTTGACTGAAACGTAACACCTTATTTATAAAATAATTACAATTAATGTATTAACTATATTTTTTTTTACAAGATATTGATATGAAATAAAATCGTTTAGCATGTGATTTTGATATGGGCACCAGATTTCGCTATCAGCTTCCCGAACCTCCCAGGAATCACGTCAACAACTGATTTAATATTTATATTGATATGAAATAAAATCGTTTAGCATGTGATTTTGATATGGGCACAAGATTTCGCTATCAGCTTCCCGAACCTCCCAGGAATCACGTCAATAACTGATTTAATATTTATATTGATATGAAATAAAATCGTTTAGCATGTGATTTTGATATGGCCACCAGATTTCGCTATCAGCTTCCCGAACCTCCCAGGAATCACGTCAACAACTGATTTAATATTTATATTGATATGAAATAAAATCGTTTAGCATGTGATTTTGATATGGCCACCAGATTTCGCTATCAGCTTCCCGAACCTCCCAGGAATCACGTCAACAACTGATTTAATATTTATATTGATATGAAATAAAATCGTTTAGCATGTGATTTTGATATGGCCACCAGATTTCGCTATCAGCTTCCCGAACCTCCCAGGAATCACGTCAACAACTGATTTAATATTTATATTGATATGAAATAAAATCGTTTAGCATGTGATTTTGATATGGCCACCAGATTTCGCTATCAGCTTCCCGAACCTCCCAGGAATCACGTCAACAACTGATTTAATATTTATATTGATATGAAATAAAATCGTTTAGCATGTGATTTTGATATGGCCACCAGATTTCGCTATCAGCTTCCCGAACCTCCCAGGAATCACGTCAACAACTGATTTAATATTTATATTGATATGAAATAAAATCGTTTAGCATGTGATTTTGATATGGCCACCAGATTTCGCTATCAGCTTCCCGAACCTCCCAGGAATCACGTCAACAACTGATTTCACCAGAAACCCTTGTGGTATGAAAACATAGTTTCTTGTATTCACCGTTCAAGTTTTTCTTAAGTCTTGGTTTGGTATAGCAAATATGTTCTTTTAACCAACCCCAAAACAAAAAAGTCACAGGGTATTAAGTCAAGACACCTGGCTGGCTGCTCATGTATAAAATAGGGAGTTACTTTTCAATCGCCCCGTATATACTAGAGAATATGTATACATATACATATATATTTCATTTGTAAACGAATTATTACGCGACCTAGGTTTCTACCATGAGTGGTGTCTTCAGGCGATTTGCAATAACTGATTTTACTGTTTACTGTTTCTTTTAAGAACGCTCACGTAACGGTTTTTTTTTTAAATGTTCACTTGGCAGGGAATTTTTGAACGCGCAATTTTTAAAATTACAAGGAATTACAGCGTGAACCTAAGAGGTTTTTTTAGTAACACTTAATCATAATTTCCGTTCTTTCATTCAACAGTTCGCTTTTGTTTGGGAATAGCATAATCCCTCACTTTACTTCTTGGTACAGTCTACATATTTTGCCACTCTTGTAAGACTTACCTGTTTTTAATATACTCCACCTTATGTCTGGGGGTTTTCCATGTTTTGACTGTAATTTCCACACGAGGCTAGCCAATTTTGTACAGTTTTTAAAGTTTTCTATTTTGAATGTAGACCTGAGATTGAACCACCTGGTCTTAAAGGTGTCTTTGGTTGAACCCAAATATATTTTATTTTTATTTTGGCCATTTAAGTCATGTACCTATATATATATATATATATATATATATATATATATATATATATATATATATATATGTGTGTGTGTGTGTGTGTATGTGTGTGTGTGTGTATATAAAAAATATAATATATATATATATATGTGTGTGTGTATATATATATATATTAAGACAAGTAAATTTATTGAAATTAATATACAAATGTGTCAAATGGTTTTTAAAAGTGTTGCTGATACAGTTCAACGTTGCACTGAACATAAAGGAGTATTTTGAACATGTTAAATAGTTTGTTAATCATAACTAATAATGTTTTTTTATGTTATAATACTTATTAATTTTTTTATCCGACTCTTATTTATTTTTATTCCATGAAAGTACATAATCAAAAAGAGAGCCTTATTATTTTATATATATATATATATATATATATATATATATATATATATATATATATATTAAAAATCCCCAACTTTTCATATACTCTTTACTTGTATAAATTTTAATATCTATTTAATTAATATTATATCATAATATTATATCATAATACAAAACAAATTACCAGATATATGTAAAACAAATTACCAGATATATGTAACTTAATCGATCTTTTTTTTATGAATAATTTTTAACAATATTCTATGCTGAACATTTCACAATTTTTACATATAACATTTATTTCATTACGTTTATGTAATAGATTTTTATTCTTAAGAAATTTAATCATGTATAGTTTATCATAAAGACACAAGGGGCATGGAACGTTTAAAGACTTACATATTCTAGCTTTTTTTTTTAATTTTCCATTTGATTGTGGGAGGTTTTGGTATCTTTTAGAAACGAAAATATTTCGATAAAGATGTTCTATTTCGGTAATTATCATTACTAAATGAAGAAGTATTTTGGTAAAATCTTTTTTCAGCAAAATCTTAGTACTACTAATATAAATCTTTATATTACTATGGTTTTCAATAGAAGAAATAGTACATTGATGAGCAATAGATTCTGTAAGGCATTTGTTTTCCAAAGGACATTCTATAGAGGGTTTCTCCAATTACTATTATTATTTTTAAAATTATTGATCAGTTTTTGAATGATTTTTATTTTCAATTAGGTTTAAATTTTTATTTAAAATATTATTATGATTTTTTTATAATTTTTTCCAGATTGTTCGTACAAGTATAACATAATTTTAAAGTATTTTTATTGAAAATCTTTCTTAATCGGTTATTATTTTGGAAAATGTTTCCCAATCACAGCAAGGAATTTTTTGCCTAATTTACTGCTAACCATTTGTTTGAAAAGGGGGTGCTTATCAATTGATTTTTCTATTTCTATTTTTTCTTCAGGGGTGGATATTCTCTTGTACGTATTTAATATTTGGGCTTTTATATCCACTATTTTAAGGCAGTATTATAAAAATTATAGTGCTTATTAAATATTTCTTCATTTGCTGAATTTCTACTAATTCTATATTCTGTGGATGAGGGTACATGTTTAATAATGGATGGAGAATGGTTAAATTTTGGATGAATATATAAAAGATTTGTATTTGTTTTTTATATGTTTGGTGTATATTATTTTCTAAATCTAAAGTCACATCGAAAAAATCTACTTTTATATATGTATTTATAGTAACTTTTAAATTATTTTTTTTAATGTAACTTTTAAATTAAGGTTTTTTAAATTAAGTTTTTTTTTATATTAACTTTCTAATTTTATGAATTTTAAAATTTGTGAAATTCATCACCATGCTATTATCCCTGTATAACCCAATATCTTCTTTATTTATATCATTATGGGCCGTAAGATTATATAGCACAACTAATCCAACCATATTTGAAGACTGGCAGAGTCCGAAGATCCCATTGTTATATCAAAATTTTCTTTGGAATTATTTTTTTTCAAATGTTTTTTTGCATTCATTATGATGTTCTGTGGTAAATTCTAATGCCAAAGTTCCAAATCAAATTATTATATTAGGCTATACGATATACATTTAAATATATATATATATATTTTAAAAAAAAAATAAATGGAGAACACACAATTCTAAAACTGTTGGTTCTCTACACCTGGATATATATATATATATATATATATATATATATATATATATATGTGTGTGTGTGTGTGTGTGTGTGTGTGTGTGTGTGTGTGCATATATATATATATAAGTATAGGCTAATGTGGAAAGAAAATGACCACTTTTGTAGTGATATTATAACATAATTATGTTATAAATTCTAAGTAAAAATATATATCTATATGCATTTATATTAATGTATATTTGGGCAGCATCATTTCTTTTAACAATATATATTTGGATATCACACACACACACACACACACACATATGCACACACACACATATTTATATATATTTGGATATCACACACACACACACACACACACACACACATATGCACACACACACATATTTATATATATTTGGATATCACACACACACACACACACACACATATGCACACACACACATATTTATATATATTTGGATATCACACACACGCACACACACACACACACACACACACACACACACACACACACACATATTTATATATATTTCTTAAATGACAAAAAGCAATACCCGATACTAATTACCCATCGTAATAGATTTTGTTAAAATTGTTCTGATATATCAAAATTTATATATATATATATATATATATATATATATATATATATTCTCTGATATAATCTGTAGAGAGGACAATATGAAGAAAAGATAGAGACAAGAGGAAAACTGTATTTATTTTTAACCGACGCGTTTCGTCCGCTGGCGGTCTTTAGGCAAGAAACGGAATGAATAATTTTGAAAGGAAGGATCTATAATGTTCAATAGCAGCACTCTCGAAGATTTTCTCTTTTGATTAGTGTGGTATTTTTTATTTCGAAACTGTGCCCGAATGTATTTCTGTGTATGAACAGTACATTTGTTAAATTAAATTATCGAAACATTAATCTCCGCCTTTTTTATCCAATCTCATCATTTCTAACAGAACCAATATAGCCTCAAGAAACATATGCAATCCAAAACCCATCCAAAATCAAGAGAAAACAGTTAAAACCATCATTTCAGGATCTTATACCATAACAACCCAAACAATATACTTCAAATGAAAAAAATTCTCTTCAGTTAAATTAATGAATATTTATAAACGTTTTCATAATTTTCTAGTAACTAATACTTTTTTTTTGTTTGTTTACAGATGCTTGTTTTAAAATAAATTGATTTTATTTTTGCTTTGATATATTTAACATCAGGAAAAAACAGCTGGACTTCCTGGGACATGTAATGAGGAAGGAGGGTTTGGAGAATCTGATACTCACAGATCACACAGAAGAAAAGAGTGACAATATTTACCCTTCTCCCCCACTTGAGAGAGATGTGACACAAGGTCTTTTTTAACGTGGGGAACCTGAGCGCGTACGCCCAAATATTACCTATCTACAGTGGATAGGTTCGAAACCGGTCTGAACTGGTCTTATCTTGTCTTTAGTTACTCTGGACCTAAGCCCGAAGGCCTGGAAATCCAGAGCGACAAAAGAAGAAAAGAGTGACAAGGGAAGGCAACACATAACATACGTGATGGGCTTGAGCAGGGTTTAGGAGGAGTAGGATGTGCGTTGTGGTGCAGTGGATATCGGCTCGGAACGAGAAATCGGGGTGCCGAGTTCGAATTCCAGTTAAATTCAGCGCATTCACTTACGCGCAAATACCCTTGGGAAAGGTATTAATCCGTCTTTTCCTTCCAGTTATGGGTTAAATAATAGGACAGATTGGGTTGTATAGCCTTGGACGGTAACCAGTCTACCGCAGAAAGCAATGGCACCCTATTGCGGGATAATCTTCTTCCCGGTCAGTCATGTCTCTTTCGAGACATGATCGCCCAAGCGTGTATCACGTATGGCCCTTAACTGACTGATCTATCTTCATTTTTTTTTTTTTTTGTATATTCATCTCTATCTGGAACATATTTACACACACAAACACACATACACACATACTCACACAAATACGCACATACATACACATATACAATCACACACACACACGCACATCCTAATGTATTTGTGAATTGTTGCTTGCTATTTATTCGTTCATTGTATTTTTCAGGCTTTCTTTTTTAACCTTAAAAATCACTAACTTCTTCTTTTTCTTATTCTTCTTCTTCTTCTTCCTTCCTTCCTTCCTTCCTTCCTTCCTTCCTTCCTTCCTTCCTTCCTTCCTTCCTTCCATCCCCCTGTAGCTATGGAATAAATAATATGGGCGATATATATATATATATATATATATATATATATATAAATTTGTGAATTTAGGCAGCAAATTTTCTTTTAGACATTTCACATAAATAAACTGCAAATATGCTTTAACATGTGCACGACAACGATATTACAACAAAAAAATTCTATTTTGGATAATTTTCACATTCCAACGAACGCTAAGCAATTTGTCAACTATTATATATGAAGCAAGAAGAAAATTGACAGTATTTTTTAGCAACACAGTTTTGCAGTTATGTTTTGTTACCACAACCCGCACCTCTGAAGGTGATCTCGCAGAGAGACTGAAAGTACTTGGAATTATCTAGGAATAAATAATAAAATCATCTGTCAACGTTACAGCTCATTTTTTACATCCTTGACTTATAATACGGGAAAATAAACCCTGAGTATGAACGGATTTTATTTAAAAAAGCAGACACAATGTTTGCAATTGATTTAATAGGATATATATATATATATATATATATATATATATATATGATTTTCACAACCAACATCCAACATTGCCTGATGACGAGATTCTATCCAGAAACATAGAAATTTCCGTGTTGCAATGTACTTTTAATTCATAATTATATGATTTTTTTTATGCTCTACAATATTTATTGTATTGAACACTGTTTATAAAAAAATAAATGCCAGGTACCTCAAAATCATAAAACCTTAGATCCTCTTTACCTGGATTTATATTCTGTTCACATATTGTTACGTTTGTGTGAGCCCCGGTGGGCGAGCACGCACGTGTGTGTCTGCGTACGTTAATGGATGTACAAGTGTATATCTATGTCTGCGTTTGTATGAAAGACGTCACGACGAGGAAAATTTTCCTCCCACTTCCACAAAAACACCAATATACGCAATCCTACATATATCCAATATTTTTAAAAAATTAATCAGTTTGTCTGTACGATTGCAAAAGCGTGAAACCCAGGGTTACAATACTCACACCTATCTCTCTCTCTCTCTCTCTCTATATATATATATATATATATATATATATATATATATATATACTGTATCTATTTCTGTTTATCTTTGTTTTGGTTTATTTTTAGTTTTGTGTATATTATGTGTATATTAAAATATGCATGTATGGCCTCTTTGTGTGTTTGTTTTATGTGCAGGATTGAAACCCGACCGAATTGACGTCAGTCAGCGATTCTACCTCTGAGCTATGGTAGAGGACTTTAGCGTGTTATATACAATGTAAACACACGCCAGTAGCCGAGAGTGTTCAAATTCATTACTGAATGGATGGTGCGTAGATGCGTGAATGCCGACTGTTATTATATATTAATCTATATTTTATTATATCAGCTCTTTTCATTTTATGTTTGTATTTATTATTTCTCCTTTTTGTCTTGATAATTTTTTTCGTCTTTGTGAATTTTCTTCCCTAATTTTTGTGAATCTTTTTCTTTGTGAATCTTCGTTCTTATTTTCATTTTTATTTTATTTTTCTATATTATTATTTTTTTAATTTTTAAATTATTTGTGATTGTTAATCATTTGTGACTGTAATTATATTCTACTATATAGGCTCATTTTCTTTTCTTTTTTCTTTCTTTTTTATGGTTTAATTTGCAATTTATTCTTTATTTTGTTTATTTTTAGTTTTGTGTATATTGTGTGTATATTAATGTATGCATGTATGGCTTCTTAGAGCTGTGTGTTTGTGTTCAGTTATATCTATTAATTTGTTTGTTCTTGTTATTGTTTTTCCTTCAATATATTTGTATATGTGTGGGTTGGTGTATGCACTTTTTAATTCTTATGACATTTCCGGTACGATCAATGTTAAACTGGACACACCTCTACCATTCATCTAACATGAATATTTCCAAATTCTATTTTTTTTTTTTTTTAATATTCTGAGTTAAATTAAACTGTTTGATTTTTGGGATCTGATGAAGCAGCTTGTATTTTTACAACTGCCAAAATAAATTCTGGATTTATAACCGTTTAATTATAGGTTGAGTTTTCTTCGTTATTTATTTTATATTGCTCTGGATAATATCCATTGTGTTCTGTATTTTTATCTATTTAATATTTTATATTATATAAAGTTTTTAGATTATCCTCTCTTAGAGGTGCGCGTTTGTTTTGTGTGTGGTTATATCTATTCACTTGTGTTGTTTTTCCTTTTAAGATTTGCCGTATATGTGTGGGTTGGTGTATGTGTTCTTTAATTTTTTTGACATTTCAGGTACGATCGCTACTTCAATGCTAATATTTATACTCTTGTACACTTCACCTAACCTCTATATTTCTTCTCTGTGCTAACCTATATATATATATATATATATATATATATATATATATATATATATATATATATATACTATCAGTATAGCCCGGCGTTGCTCGGGTCTAATGAAAGCTTTAAAACTAATCCATGGTCCTGGAGCTCAGACACTTTGGACGTTGGCACGAAAAACTAAAAAGCAGTAGTTGTTTCCAGTTAAAGCGAAACCGTAGACCGAAAGAAAAATGAATGGATGTAAGTCAAATTTTGATTTCCTGGTATCGATATTAAATAAGTTTTTTCGTCGTAAACTGAATTTTAAAGTCCAAATAAGTCCTCTGAGTAAATGGTATCACGGCTGAGACTAAGAACTACAATTATATCTACTTAGAGCCAAACCCGAAGCAAAACCTAAAGTAAAAGGGCTGAATAAATACAAACATACCGGCAGATAAACAGACACACACACAAACATCTTGCCTTTTATATATATATATATATATATATATATATACCTTGAAACTTCTGAATATCGTTTCTTATGTCTTTGTCTATGAGTGTATCAAATTTGATTAAAATCGGACCACTCCTTCTATAATCCGATTTTTTCGATTATCGATTTTCGATATTTATCTGGGGTACTTCGACACAAAACATAGCTAAGAACACTCGCAGACGCTTATAGTACAACTGTGTAAATTTTCAAGAAAATCGGTTCAGCCGTTTCGGAGTCTATAGGTAACGAACACACACACAGACACACACACATAAAGTTCCATTTATAAGTAAGTTTTTATATATATATATATATATATATATATATATATATATATATATATATATATATATATTCTGAATTAAATAAAACTATTTGATTTTTCGGGCCTGACAAGACAGTTTATGGTTGTATTATGTTTGAATTTTCTTTTCTATATGTCATGTTGCTCTGGATAATATCCATTGAGCACTCTATTTTTATCTATTTAATATTTTATATTAATCGGATTAATTTCGTTTTGATTCTCCTCTCCATTTTTACGTATTCCTTATTATTTCACGTCAAATGCATTTTCTTATGCATAGAAAAATCAAGTACGCACCCACATCAAAGAGACTTAACGCTCACACACACACACAAAGACACAGACACAGTCAGTCAGTTAAGTGCCACACGTGATACATGCTTTGAGCGATTATGTTTCGAAAGAGACATGACATACTGGGCAGAAGATTATTGCTTTCTGCTGTAAACTGGTTGCCAGCCAAGGTTATAGAACCCAATCTGTCCTATTATTTAACCCATAACTGGAGGGAAGAGACGGATTAATACCTTTCCCAAAGGGTATTTGCGCGTAAGTGAATGCAAGGAATTCAACCTGGAATTCGAACTCGGCTCCCCGATTTTTTGTTCCGGGTCGATATCCACTGCACCACAACGTAGTAATTAGTGGGAGATCAGTTTATTACAATACGAAACTGATACCCCACTTTATGCCCAGCAGAAGCCTTAATCATGTTTTCAACTATTATATTCAGTCAGTTAAGTGTCATACGTGAAACACGCTTTCCTTTAATCTATATAACCCATTCTGTCCTGTTATTTAACCCATTACTGGAGGAAAGAGACGGATTAATACCTTTCCCAAGGGTATTTGCGCGTATGTGAAAGCGAGGAATTCAACTGTAATTCGAACTCGGCTTCCCGATTTGTCGTTCCGAGCGAATATCCACTGCACCACAACGCACATCCATTCAGTTTTAACGCGCGCACACACAGAGAGGCACAGACACAAGCACGCGCATAAAAGCATAACTATGAACTCAGACACACGCACATACACTTGCTAACTGAGTATGAAACCCCCAAAATGTCAGTCAAAGCAAATAAGCCACGCCTATTTTCAGCAAACTCCGCCTCTGTCTCTCTCACTCTCTTTCATTCACGCATATCTCTTTGCTTTTCTTTTATCTCAAACAACTTATCCCGTTTATTCTCTTTCTACTACTACTACTACCGCTACTGCTACTGCTACTGCTTCACACTGGCCGCTGTCACTGTTCCCGAAGCACGAAAACAATGAGACACCGCGGTGACGCCTCATTTGCATATTGACATTTGGTCGCAGCGCACGCATGCTCGTTGCTTGTCTCAGCGAGTAATTACTGAACAGGCCGCTAAGATTAGGCAAAGTCCGCCACGTCTAAGAATTTGTGCGGCTACACGGCCATCTGCTAGACGGTGTCGTTCCACTTCAACTACACGGCTGATAAGGGATGGACAATCAAATTGTTAATTCAACCGTCAGATAGGGAAAGAAAGTGGAGGCAGGGCATGAGATTTGGGGGCCGATGTGAGGTGGAAGGAAGGAAGGAAGGAAGGAAGGAAGGAAGGAAGGAAGGAAGGAAGGAAAGAAGGAGCTGCAAAAAAAAGAAGGTAAAAGACGGTAAGAGTAATTAAAAAGACAGGCAAATGGAACAAATGCAGGGAAGGAAGGAAGGAAGGAAGGAAGGAAGGAAGGAAGGAAGGAAGAAGAAGAAAAAAAAGAAGAAGAAGAAGAAGTTAGTAATTTTTAAGGTTAAAAAAGAAAGCCTGAAAAATACAATGAACGAATAAATAGCAAGCAACAATTCACAAATACATTAGGATGTGTGTGTGTGTGTGTGTGTGTGTGATTGTATATATGTATGTATGTGCGTATTTGTGTGCGTATGTGTGTGTATGCGTGTGTGTGTGTAAATATGTTCCAGACAGATAGAGATGAATATATAAAAAAAAAATGAAGATAGATCAGTCAGTTAAGTGACACACGCTTGGGCGATCATGTCTCGAAAGAGACATGACTGACATTATCCCGCAGTAGGTTGCCATTGCTTTCTGCGGTAGACTGGTTACCGACCAAGGCTATAGAACCCAATCTGTCCTATTATTTAACCCATAACTGGAGAGAAGAGACAGATTGATACCTTTCCCAAGGGTTTTTGCGCGTAAGTGAATGCAAAGAATTCAGCTGGAATTCGACCTCGGCTCCCCGATTTCTCGTTCCGAGCCGATATCCACTATACAACGACGCACATCCTTGTGCCTGACTGAAGATAGATATGTTTTATTTAAACTTTTAATTTAAAAGTAACTGAGTAAATACTTCTGTTAAATTTTGTTTACCATTTTTTTACCATTTGTTTGTGAACGCATAATAAGAGGTTTGTTTTGGTGACCTCTTGGATGTAGTTAGTCAGTTAAGTGTTATACTTGATACACCCTTGGGCGATCATGTCTCGAAAGAGACATGACTGACAGTGCAGAAGGTTGCCATTGCATTACTCGGCAGTAGATTGCCATTACTTTCTGCGGTAGACTGGTTGCCAGCCAAAGCTATAGAACCCAATATGTCATGTTATTTAACCTATAACTGGAGAGAACAAACGGATTAATACCCTTCTCAAGGGTATTTTCGCGAAAGTGAATGCAAGGAAATCAACTGGAATTCCGAGCCGATAACCACTGTATCACAACTCACATACTACCCAAATGATTATTCGTGCCGACTGCTTTCGGCTAATTTATTCGCCATTTTCAGGGATATTGGTTCTGTTATTGTAAATTATCTACGTATAAGTTGCTGAAAAGTAGGCATGTTTTTAATTCTCCAATACAATCAGTACATTCAGAATTGTTAAATTATTTTTATGGGGGGAGAAAGGCTATCACCACCTCCTCTGGGATGAAGTTAAAATAATAGATAGAAAACTACGTAAACTTAAGAAATCAACACATATGCTAAGCTTCAAAAGACTCCTAAGCCGACCAAACATAGAGATGAACACAATATTGGAACCAGTAATACGGAGTGCCATAAATATTCTGGGAATATGCAAAACTAGATGGCCTAACAATGGAGACTTCAGCAACGACAACCACAGGATAATCTACGCAGGAGGCAAAAATAACTAAAGAGGAGTCGGCTTAATACTAGATAAAGAAATGAAGAAATGCATTCTGGGATACTGCAAGCTTTCCGAGAGAGTCCTCTTTGTCAAACTAAGAAGACCCTTCAACATATATATTATAACAGTTTATGCACCAACAACGCTAATCCCTGAGAAAGAAATAGAATCATTCTAATCCATACTGGACAATGCCAAGACTCAGTGCAAAAGCCAAGAAATTAGAATCATAATGGGCGACTTGAATGCAAAGGTAGGCAGAGAGAGGGAAGGGAAGACAACTGGCAACTTTGGATTCCACAACGAACGAGGAGAAAAATGGGTCCAATGGTGCACAGCAAATGACCAGGTAATAAGTAACAACTAGGTTCAAGAACACCCACTAGGTCTATGGACATGGAGAGGCCCAAGACGCGACACGAAAAACAAATAGACTCAGTCAGTCAGTTAAGTGCCATACGTGATACACGCTTGGGCGATCATGACTCGAAAGAGACATGACTGACTGGGCAGCAGATTATCCCGCAGTAGGTTGCCATTGCTTTCTGAGGTAGACTGGTTGCTGACCAAGGCAATAGAACCCAATCTGTCCTGTTATTTGACTCATAGCTAGAAGGGGAACAGCTGTATTATATTATTATGTAGTAATTAATGGGGGATCAGTTTATTACTTCATAACAATATAAGACTGAACCCCCACTTTATACCCAGTAGAAGTTTTAATGATATTTCTATTACATTCAGTCAGTCAGTTAAGTGCCATACGTGATACACGCTTGGGCGATCATGTCTCGAAAGAGACACGACTGACTGGGCAGAAGATTATCCCGCAGTAGGTTGCCATTGCTTTCTGAGGTAGACTGGTTGCCGACTAAGGCTATAGAACCCAATCTGTCCTGTTACTTAACCCACAACTGGAAGGAATAAACGGATTAATACCTTTCCCAAGGGTAAGTGAATGTAATGAATTCAACTGGAATTCAACCTCGGCTCCCCGATTTCTCGTTCCGAGCCAATATCAAATGCACCACAACGCACATCTGCAACGAACGAGGAGAAAAATGGGTCCAATGGTTCACAGCAAATGACCAAGTAATAAGTAACACCTGGGTTCAAGAACACCCACTACGTCTATGGACATGGAGAGGCCCAAGACGCGACACGAAAAACAAATAGACTACATAACCATAAAAAGGAGATTCAGAAATTCAGTGGTTCAATGCAAAACCTATCCAAGTGCCGACAGTGGAAGCGACCACCTTCCAGTTATCTAGAAACTAAGGACGAAACTTCGGTAACTGAAGAAGCCTAGGGCAGCACCAAGACTGCAATACAACACGCTCCTGACTGACCTCAACCTGCAGAAAAAATATACAGACAGTGTAAGAAACAGATACGAAGATCAAATGGGAAATGGAAATTCGAAATGGGACGCACTTACAGAAGCGCTAGAGATATCAGCAAGCAACATGGTTTCGGAGGAAATCAGATGCAGAAGAAAAAACGAGTGGATGACTGAAGAGATTCTTGACATCATGCAAAGGAGACAGAAAACGATGCCAAGATAGGGAATGGAATGCAAGAAACTACACAATGAAATAAGGAGCAAATGCAGACAGGCCAAAGAGGAATGGTTCAACAACGAATGTTCAGAAGTAGAGAGATTGTGCAAAACTAATAAAGCAGACATGTATAAAGAAATAAGAGAACTGACAGGCTAAAGAGGAATGGTTCAACAACGAATGTTCAAAAGTAGAGAGATTGAGCAAAACTAATAAAGCAGACATGCATAAAGAAATAAGAGAACTGACAGGCCAAAGAGGAATGGTTCAACAGCGAATGTTCAGAAGTAGAAAGATTGAGCAAAACTAATAAAGCAGTCATGCATAAAGAAATAAGAGAAATGACAGGAAAAAAAAACCCGCTCCTCAACATGATGTATAAAATCCAAGGATGGAACGATCATATTGGAGAAAGAGGAAATACTCCAGCAATGGGAAGAATATATAAAAGATCTTTTCCACTATAAGAAAGAGCAACCGATAATACACAAAGATGAGGACGGAACGGAAATACTAAAGTCAGAAGTGGAAGCTGCAATAGCCAAACTGAATAGAAACAAAGCAGCTGTACAAGACGGCATTGTAATAGAGTTGCTGACAGCCTTGGGCGAATTCAGCGTAGAGAAAATTACAAAAATGATAAATGAAATTTATAACAGTGGTATAATATCGGACGACCTAAGCAAGTCGATTTTCATAGCACTACATAAGAAGCCAGGTCTAAACGAGTGCGAACTACACCGAACAGTTGGTTTAATGAGCCACATTATAAAACTGATCGTCGGAATCTTGATGAATAGAGTGAGAAGCAGAATCAGGCCAAAGATAGGACAAGAACAGTGCGAGTTCGTCAAAGACACTGGAACAAGGAACGCCATATTTATGATTTGGATGCTATCCGAAAGGGCAATGCAAATGATAAAGGACCTGTACCTATGTTCTATGCAAATGCGTTCGACAAAATATGCCACAAAGAATTGATAGAAATGCTCAGCAACCTTGACATATTTGAGAAAGGCGTAACAGTAATCAAGAATCTCTACTGGCAGCAAATCGCTTGCATACGGACAGGTAAAGGATTCAGCAGATACACAAGGATAGAACGAGACGTAAAACAATTATGTGTTATTTCACCGGATCTATTCAACTTCTACAGAAAGACTATTCTGAGGACCTTTGATGTTATGCCAGGATTCGTCATCGGAGGCCACAATTTGAACAACATTAGGTACGCAGATGATACAGTGCTAATAGCAGACACGGAAAGAAAACTACAAGACCCCCTACAGAAGGGAGCTGAAGAGAATGACAAGAAAGGACTACAAATAAACTGCAAGAAAACCGAATGCATGGTTATCAGCAAAAAGAGCAACCCAAAATGCC
>JBBBDQ010002378.1:75000-290000 GCA_037127315.1 Ascarosepion bandense
AACGATACATTCCCAAAAAAGTCAACATGGACACAAACAACGTCACGAGTCCCGGAAACCATTTGATACTGCAGCCAAAGAAGCAGTGGAATGTCTATGACAAGACAGTCTAAGAGAACCCATTGCTTTTAGGCTCATTTTGAACTCAGAGTTGACGTCAACAGATACAAGCCAGCTCTGCTATGTACACTGGAAGAAAAGTATGGATTCATGCCTTTCCCATGGCTCACTCAGTCAGTCAGTTAAAAACCATACATAATACACGATCCATGACGGGCCAGGTAGAAGATTTTCCCGCAGCAGGTTGCCATTTTTTCCTGCAGTAGAGTGTTTGCCTATCAATACCATAGAATTTAATCTTTTCTGCTATTTAACCCATAGCTGGAGGGAGAAGAGTTGAAATAATACCTTTTCCAAGGCTATTTCTGCGTAAGTGAATGCAAAGAATTCAACTAGAATTCAAACTCGTCTCAACTGATTTCTCATTCCAGAAAGAAAGTAATGGCAATCTACTGCGGGAAAATCTTCTGCCCAGTTATCCATGTCACTTTCGAGACATGATTGCCCAAGAGTTTATTACATATGGCACTTGACTGACTGACTGACTGACTGAGTGTAAGTACGGCTACAACAACACGATATCCAAGGTTTAAAATGAATTTCTAAAAAATGAAAAATCTTTCTTAAAGCTTTTATTTTAATATTAATTTCAAGCAAATACATTAAATTTAATAAAGTGAGGAATCTGTTTCATAAACTTTTGCAAGATGATGACAGCAGAAGGGCAGTAAGATGATGACAGAAGGCGACTAGTAAGATGATGACAAAAGAGAGGCAGAAATATGATGACAGAAGAGGGTTCAATAAGATGGTGAGAGAAGGGGGCAATAAAATGAAGACAGAAAAGAGGCAGTAAGATGATTACAGAAGAGGGTTCAGTTAGATGATGAGAGAAGGGGGGTAGTAAGAGGATGACAAAAGAGAGGCAGTAAGATGATGACAGAAGGGGGGTGGTAAGATGATGACAGAAGAGGGGGGGTAAAAGGATGGCAGAAGAGTAGTAGTAGGATGATGACAGAAGAGGGTTCATTTAGATGATGACAGAAAGGGGGTAGTAAGATGATGATAGAAGAGAGGTAGAAAGATGATGACAGAAGAGGGGCAGTAAGAGGATGACAGAAGAGAGGGTGTAAGATGTTGAGAGAAGAGGGGAGAAAGATGATGAGATAAGAGGGGGAGAAAGATGATTACAGTAGAATGGGAGAAAGATGATGACAGAAGAGAGGAAGAAAGATGATGAGATAAGAGGAGGAGGAAGATGATGACAGAAGAGGGGCAGTAAGATATTGACAGAAGAGGGGGAGAAAGATGATGACCGATGAGGGGCAGTAAGAGGATGAGAGAAGAGGGGAGAAAGATAATGAGTGAAGAGAGATAGTAAGATGATGACAAAAGAGGGGGAGAAAGATTATGACAGGAGAGGGGTAGTAAGATGATGACAGAAGAGAGGGAGGAAGATGATGACAGAAGAGGGGGAGAAAGATGATTACAGTGATGGGGGAGAAAGATGATGACAGAAGAGGGTTCAGTTAGATGATGACAGAAGAGGGGCAAAAGGACGATGACAGAAGAGGGGCAGTAAGATGATGACAGAAGGGGGGTAGTAAGAGGATGACAGAAGAGGGGGAGAAAGATGATGACAGAAGAGGGGGAGAAAGATGATGACAGAAGAGGGGGAGAAAGATGATGACAGAAGAGGGGCGGTAAAAAGAAAAATATTGCCAAGTGTGACTAAGAATAGGAAGTTATAACAGACATGATCACCCACATCTGATTGACACTTTGTTCGTAGCTGTTTCACTCCAAGCAAGGCAGAACCGCTACTTATGCGCTGGGGGGGGGGTAACAGAGAGAGAAAAATCAAAGTACAGGTGATACTAAAGAAAGGATGGAAGTTGGATAGGATTTAGTGAGGTGGAGGGGATTCAGGGAGACAGGAGATGCCAACTGACGTTGCATTTAAACTTTTGATGATTGTAGCTATCAGGCAAGCAAGTATGTGGTAGGGAGTTTCACTGGCGAGAAGTACGAGAAAAGAAACAGTCAAATTAAAATAGCGATTACATTTAACTTTTTGATGGTAAAGAGTGGGACCTAGATGCCAATCTATTAACACAAGTAAATTCATGTGGTCGGAGCACGGGGAAAGAAGCTTGTCAAAGCGGAAGCCGTGAAAATATATGTGAAAAGACAAAGGGAAGCAAGCGGACGTCTAGCTAAACTGATGAGCTGTGAGACAGCGAAACAGGCTTGTATGTGGATGACTAATATATATATATATATATATATACGAATAAACTGTAGTACATTCTAATGCTGAGTTTTCAAGTTATTATATTATGCTCTACGATATATGTGACTAGCAGTATAGCTCGGCGTTGCTCGGGTGTAATGAAAGCTTTAAAACTAATTCATGGTCCTGGAGCTCAGACTCTTTGGACGTTGGCACGAAAGACTAAAAAGCAATAGTTGTTTCCAGTTAAAGCGAAACCGTAGACTAAAAAAAAATGAATGAATGTAAGTCAAATTTTGATTTCCTGGTATCGATATCAAATAAGATTTTTCGTCGTAAACTGAATTTTAAAGTCCAAATAAGTCCTCTGAGTAATGGTATCATGGCTGAGACTAAGAACTACACTTATACCTATTTAGAGCCAAACACGAAGCCAAAACTAAAATAAAATGGATGAAAAAAATACAAACAGGCAGATAAACAGACACACACACAAGCATCTTGCCTATATATATATATATATATATATATATATATATATATTATCGATTTTCTGCACTATTGTAAGAACTGCAACCTTGAAACTTCTGAATATCGTTTTTTATGTATTTGTCTATGAGTGTGTCAAATTTGATTAAAATCGGACCACTCCTTCTATAACCCGATTTTTTCGATTATCGATATTTATCGGGGTACCTCGACACAAAACCTAGCTAAGAACACTAGCAGACGCTTATAGTACAACTGTGTAAATTTTCAAGAAAATCGGTTCAGCAGTTTCGGAGTCTATAGGTAACGGACACACACACACAAACACACACACACACACACAGACATAAACACACACACACACAAGGACAAAGTTCCATTTATAAAATAAGTTTAGATAGATAGATAGATAGATAGATAGATAGATAGATAGATAGATAGAATGTGAATAGACTCAGATAGATAGATAGATAGATAGATAGATAGATAGATAGATAGATAGATAGATAGATTGTGAATAGACTCAGATAGATAGATAGATAATGAGCAATTTAAAAAATGTAAATGCGGGAGAACTCACAATTCTAAAACTGTTGGTTCTCTACACCTGGATATATATATATATATATATATATATATATATATATATATATACTACCAGCAATAATGATTAGGCAACCCTAGTTTTTTTAAAAGAAATTATGCATTTCATGCTATTGTTAGTAGTTATTGCCAAGTGGATAATTCTAAATGAAAATAGAATTGTTCTTTTTTAATACTGCACAATAACATGAGCATCAAATGAGCTGTTCTGGTGTCCAGTTTTTGTGATCTCTTCCCCATGCTAGTCTCTTCTCCTTATTGGCTGCCCGAAGCAAAGACTGCCTGACGTCCTTGTAAATTTTGCAAGGTTATAACAAAAGAACCATTCTATTTTCATTTAGAATTATCCACTTGGATATAAATACTAAAAATAGTATGAAATGCATCATTTCTTTTAAAAACACTAGGGTGGCCTAATAACTATGGCAGGTAGTGTATATATATATATATATATAGCAAATCTACAGGGTGCGATGATTAAATTGTCACTATTTGCCTTGTAAAATTTTGTAAAGTAATAATAACAAAAGAACCATTCTATTTTCATTTAGAATTATCCACTTGGATATAAATACTAAAAATAGTATGAAATACATCATTTCTTTTAAAAACACTGGGGTGGCCTAATAACTATAGCCAGTTGTATATATATATATATATATATATATATATATATATATATATATAATCTACAGGGTGCGATGGGTAAATCGTCGCTATTTACTATGTAAAATTTTGCAAAGTAATAATAACAAAAGAACTATTCTATTTTCATTTAGAATTATCCACTTGCCAATAAATACTAAAAATAGTATGAAATACATCATTTTCTTTTAAAAAGCTTGGGTGGCCTAATAATTATGGCCGGTAGTCTATATGATGAGACAAATGTCACACCATAACGGTTAATAGATAGATCGAACAGGCCGTGTTCAGTGCCGAGGTCACACCCCAATCAAGGCAGGACCGTTACTGGTGCTCAGGGGATTACGGTAAGAGAGAAAAACAAGGTACAAGGGATGCCTAAAAAAGAATAAGAGCTGGATGAGATTTAGTCGGGCGAATGCGATTTACGAAGATTGAAGATGCCGACTGATGTTGCATTTAAAACTTATGGAGATTGTTACGATTAAGGAAGCAAGTATACGGAAAAGAGATCCACAGAGGTGAAGTGCGGGGAAAGAAACTGAGCGGGTAGAAGAAGCGGTTACATCTTACTACTTTGACGATAAAAAGGATAGGACCTTGATGGCGATCTCGTAGCACGAGTAAAATTCATGCGGTCGGGGCACCAGGAAAAGACACATAAAATGTCTTTCCTTTGCTTTCTGGGCTACCCGTTTGCAAACAATCTAACCTTTGAAATCGAGACATCATTATTATGCATTGGCGCCCATCAAAACCTGCATTGCTATCTTTCCATTGCTGTTGTTTGATTGCGTGTGCAACTGGTTGCATGTTGAAAAAACATATAGAAGAAAATTGAAGTCCAGCATCAGTTGTTCTGTCTCTAATCACTAATCAAGATACTGAAAATTCTCATTTGATATATGGCGCACATCATGGCAACCGGAGTATAAGATTCTGAGCAGAAATAGAGACCAACAGCGACTTAAAGGATTCGTGTTTACAACAGGAAATGCATTTTGAATTGATAGAGCCAACATTTTTCTTTATTCATGTTGGTATTTTATACTTCCTATATATATATATAGTGATGATCCACGTATACTGTCTTAATATGTATAGGGAAGAATATTAATAAAAAGTTTTGAATTTAAAAATGTACTTTTTTTGGACAGTATTTGTTTATTTTTATTATTGTATTTTATATTTCAGACCGCCCTCGATCACTCGTTTCTGATGAAGGACCGAGGGCGGTCTGAAATATAAAATACAATAATAAAAATAAACAAATACTGTCCAAAAAAAGTACATTTTTAAATTCAAAACTTTTTATTAATATTCTTTCCTATATATATATATATATATATATATATATATATATATATATATATAAATTGTAATAAGTTCAGTTAAGTGTGACACAAGGCCGAATCAAAGAAACATTTACCCCTACGCTACAAACTTAAATCATCAAGTCCTCGGGGAACTTAAATCATCAAATGTTTTTGTTAAGACAGTTATAGAAAAATGCACTGTATCGTAAAATAAACACTCAATAAAACTTAAACATTTAATTAGAAAAACTTTTAATTGCTTATAAGATATATGATGGACGCCATTGCCTTACAAAAAAAATTTGATGAATACTTTTTCCGTTTTTAAAATTTTAATTAGAATTCATAAACTTTTCGATCTTTTGTATTAATTTATATCTTTTAAGTGATATTGTTATTAAATAAAAACTCTATTTCCCAATCATAAATGGAAAAGCTTACTGAAATTCAGTGGCTCTTATTAATGTAGAAGGATCCAGAAGCGTGGCTGTTTAATACGAATTTCATGACACAATTACATCCGCCCGTGCATTGAATACTACTGACATATCTGGTCTGGTGCTGCTGCGATCCACCTAGGTGTCCTTCAACGGAGAATCTGTAATGTGATAGATCCCGATTTGGCTGCTCCGATACAGTTACCTTCTCACCGGTGCAATATGGCTTCCCTGTGTCTCTTCTACAAATACTTTCACATCTTCTGCTGTGTTGAACTTACCTCACTGGTGCCCCCTTGGATATGCGTTGTAGTGTACTGGATATCGGCTCGGAACGAGAAATCGGGGAGCCGAGTTCGAATTCCAGCTGAATTCACTGCATTCACTTACGCGCAAATACCCTTGGGAAAATGTATCAATCCGTCTCTTCCCTCCAGTTATGCGTTAAAGAAGACAGATTGGGTTCTATAGCCTTGGTCGGCAACCAGTCTACCGCAGAAAGCAATGGCAACCTACTGCGGGATAATCTTCTTCCCAGTCAGTCATGTCTCGGAAGAGACATGATCGTCTCAGCGTGTATCACGTATGGCACTTAACTGACTGATCCTGCTAAGAAAGTCGGTTCTCTGTGTAGGGCCAGTTTTTTTCCCGCCTCAAACAATCCTGCACATATACAAATCTACCATCCGCCGGATGCTTTGAATACTGCTGCCATATCTGATCGGGTTCTCCTGCTATCTACCTAGGTGTCCTTGATAAAATCCAACGCAGAATCTGTAATGTGATCGATCCCGATTTGGCAGCTCGGATACAGTTACTTTCTCACCGGTGCAATGTGGCTTCCCTGTGCCTCTTCTACAAATACTTTCACGGCTTCTGCGCCGATGAACTTACCTCACTTGGTAAGAGAAGGATGAGAATACTGATGAGAATTATGAATTTACTCGACCCACAAGATTAGCAACTAGGTCCCACCCTTTTACTGCATAAAAAAAAAAAGTTGTAAACGCAAGTTCTACTCCAGCAGGTTCTTTTCTCGCACTTCCCGACTGTGGAATTCTCTTCCATTTACTCGCTTTCCCGTCAGCTATAATCTCCAAGAATATAAATATAAAGTCAATAGTCATCTCCTATCTCACTAACCTGCATCCTCTCTCTCATGCTCCTTTCTCCATCCACTCTACTCTCATCAGTATTCTCATCCTTCTCTTACCCACTTCCTGACACCGCCTATAACCTGTCACTCTTTCTCATAACTTTCCTCCTATGTAACCCCCTGCAAAACAGTGGCAGTAAAATGCCTTGCTTGGGACGATATGATTATAAAAAATATTCTATACTAATATAATGTGGATATAAAGTGGGGGATCAATTCTACATTACAATCTATACATAAAGTGATCCCTCACTTCATGGCCACAGTCATCCTTCTTTTATCTACTTCCTGACACCCCCTATAACCTGTCACTCTTTCTCATAACTTTCCTCCTATGTAACCCCCTGCAAAACTGGCAGTAAAATACCTTGCTTGGAGCGATATGATTATAATAAAAAAGTCTATACTATTATAATGTAGATATAAAGTGGAAGATCAGTTATATATTACAATCAATATACAAAGTGATCCCTCACTTTATGGCCACAGTCATCCTTCTCTTATCCACTTCCTGACACCCCCTATAACCTGTCACTCTTTCTCATAACTTTCCTCCTATGTAACCCTCTTCAAAACAGTGGCAATAAAATTCATTGCTTGGGACGATATGATTATAAAAAATGAATGATTGGATTATGTCAAATATTCGACCAGTGACTGTTATGTGTGTTTGGCCAGCACATTCTATCACTACAGAAAACACGTGACTACTTTTGTCATACAATATTTATATTCTTATTCTTCTATGTGCCTTATCCTTTAAGGACTTAGGCAGTCATGTCTTTCCACGTTTCCTTATCCTTGGTGGCTTTTAGCACGCTTTCTCCTGTTACACCCTGCAAACCCTGTTCTGTCATCCACTAGCTCAAGCACATAAATCTAGAATATAAATCTATAGAAACTAGCATGGCCACAAAATGAGGGATCAGTTTATATATTGATTATAATATAGATTTGATCCCCCACTTTATATCCACATTATAATTTCTTATAAACAGTTGGCATATATATTCTTCTTCTATGTGTCTTATTCTTTCAGGATGTAGGCGATCATGGCTTTCCACGTTTCCCTATCCCTGGTGGGTTTTCGCATAGTTTCTCCTGTTACACCACGCAACTCCTGTTCTGTCATCCATCCGCTCAGGCACGTCAAGTACGTTACACGCTGTATTCTCTGTCTCTCCTTCCCTCTATCTGGCCTGTTAGTATCAGGATCTCTAAGCCCTCCTTCTTCATTACATGTCCCAGAAACTTTAGCTGTCGCTTCCTGGTGCTCAGTATTAATTCCCTTTTCGTTTCCATCATTTCTAAAACCTCATCATTGCTCTCATGCTCGATCTATATCCTCAGCATCCTTCGGTAGAACCTCATTTCAGTTGCTTCAAGTCTTCCCTTCATCTTTGATGAGATTGTCCAGCATTCGCTGCCATATTGAAGAACTGACATCACATAGCAACCCAGTACTCTATTCTTTGTTTCTAGCAAATGTTTCCTGTCTCTTAATACTCTACTCAGTTTCTGGAATGCATCCTTCAACATGCCAATTTACCTTCGGATCTCTGTATCTTACTTTCCATCTTTTGTTAGAAGACTCCCCAGGTATTTAAATTTTTGTACTTGCTTAATTTTAGTCTCCCCACCTGCATTTGGCATTTTGGGCTGCTCTTTTTGCTAATGATCATACATTCGGTTTTCTTGCAGTTTATCTGTAGTCCTTTCTTGTCACTCTCTTCAGCAACCTTGAAGGTCTTGAAGGTCTTGAAGTTTCTTTTCCATGTCTCCTATCAGCACTATATCATCTGCGTACCTAATGTTGCTCAAATTGTGGCCTCTGATGACAAATCCTGGCATAACATCTAGGGCCCTATCTAGGATGGATCTTCTCAATCCTCACTCTCCCTGCAAGGGTTCGAGTCACTCATGAGAGTGCTTCGATTCCGTGGAAAGCTGCAAAGTATTCCAAATGTAAGGAAAAAGTTTTACTTTGATTTATCTTAAGAATTACCATTTTGTGGAACTGATTCCCACATAAGTGATTCCGTGATCACAAAACTCTCAACCCATTAAGTTCAATTTATCAGTTATCATTTCTCTCCTCAAAGACTTCGCTTCATATCAGAGAGTCTCTGAATCTTGAATGATATGCTTGATAGGAACCCCTCTATCTTGTATTGCTCTCGAGCCTTATATTCTTCGTCTTCTTTGTGCCCTGTCCCTTCAAGACTTAGGCGATCATGGTTCTCCGCGTCTCCCTATCCATTGTGGCTCTTAGTATGTTTGCTCCTGTTACACCTCGCAGCCCCCGTTCCGTCATCCGCCTGATCAGGCCCTGCAAATATGTTATCCGCTGCCTTCCTCTGTCTCTTTTTCCTTCTATCTGGCAAGTCAGTCAGGTTCTCCAAGCCCTCCTTCCTCATTGCATATCCCAGGAACTCCAGTTGTCTCTTCCTGATGCTCAGTATTAATTTCCTTTTTGTTACCATTTTTTCCAACACCTCATCGTTGCTTGCATGCTCAATCCACTATATCCGCAGCATCCTTCTGTAGAACCACATTTCCGCTGCTTCAGGTTTTGTCCTCATTTTCGATGATATTGTCCAGCATTCACTGCCGTATTGAAGAACTGACATAACATAGCAATCCAGCACTCTTTTCTTTGTTTCTAGCGAAATTTTCCTGAGTGTTAGTACTTTACTCAGCTTCAGGAACGCGTCCTTTGCCATGCCAATTCGCCTTCGGATCTCTGTGTCGTACTTTCTATCTCCTGTTAGAACACTTCCTAGGTATTTAAATTTTTGTACTTTCTTGATTCTAGGATAATTAAATTGTAAAATTGATTTCAAATCTGCTAAGTAAAATACTTTATTAGCTTTTGGGGTGAGAAAATAAAGCTGGCAGTTATTGACTTCAAAATGTTCCAACAAGAGATGGATATTTCTTAAATCGTTTTAAATAATAGAGCTCTGCTTAACTCATACGGTTCCTGTGGACACATGGTAAGAGACGCTTGACTGAAAAGAAGTTTTCTGGATTAAAACAAAAATACCGTTTCTTTTCCTATCTGAAGGAACGTTTTTGTTAGCAAGACATAAACTAATTTTGCTTTTTAACCATATCGTTATAAATATTAGTATTTATAACGATATGGTTAAATATAAGGATATCGACCCCCAAAAACTTTTGTGCGGGAAAACAGCGAGGGGACGGAGGCGACGATGTAGAATTTATCAACGTCAATTTTATTATGATAAAAAACGACGATGAAACAGTCGGGCATAGGGAACAGTCAAAGGGTGGAACGTCAGCTGCGATTGGCAAGATCAACTCAGGCTGGAACGTCGTCAGCGTCTGGTAGGAATAGCACAGGCTGGAACGTTCGTACGAAGAGGATGGATTCGGCTGCGGCCTAGCAAGTGTTCGCCACCAGGCAGATGGGAGAGCTAGCACGTGTGAGCTTCGGCAGTGGGTTGGCACGTG
This sequence comes from Ascarosepion bandense, assembly GCA_037127315.1. Taxonomy (NCBI): domain Eukaryota; kingdom Metazoa; phylum Mollusca; class Cephalopoda; order Sepiida; family Sepiidae; genus Ascarosepion; species Ascarosepion bandense. Next base: position 85,417 of record JBBBDQ010002378.1, read on the forward strand.
TACCGCTTTCTTTGCGAGATTCGACCGCGGTTAAACGAGACCATTGCAAGCTAGCGCGTGCGGTCCACGGCAACTGACTTGAACAGTCGACGTATCCTTTCTCAAACTTAAAGAAGGACCGGCTGCTAACTAAAACGTTATCGCTCAAGGAATCAACCGCGGATATCGGGATCGCAAATGAAGCGAACGCCGAGCTGGAGGCGACCGGAGAGCAGAAAGTGAGTAGTGTACTTATAGTGCACAGATACTACACTTTGATCATCCCCTCCGAAAGGTTTTATTTACCCTACACCCCCACTGGAGCGAGATGTGACACAAGGTCGGTTTTTAAATTGGAGAACCAGAGCACAAACGTTTAGGCCAATGGTAAAAAATTACCCAGCCCCCGCCTATGAAGTAACTGGGTACTAAGTTTGTCTTAGCTGGTTTTTCCTCATCAAATCCTACACACCCGTCACCAGGTGACGAGTACTGCAGGCGGCCGGAGAGCAGAAAGTGAGTAGCTGAGTCGACAAAAGATACAACACTTTGATCGTGCCCTCCGGTTCAAGTAAAGACATTATTTACCCAGCCTCCCCCACTGAAGCGAGATTTGATACAAGGTCGTATTTTAATGTGGTGAAGCAGAGAGTACGCGCTAGGGTCGCTGGTCAAAGCTTACCCAGCCCTTAATACGCAGTAAATGGATTTTACCAGATCTAAGCTTGTCTTAGCTGGTCATAGTCAGTCAGTTAAGTGCCACACGTGATACATGCTTTGGGAGATCATGTCTCGAAAGAGACATAACTGACTTGGTAAAAGATTATCCCGCAGTAGGCTGCCATTGCTTTCTGCGGGAGACTGGTTGCCAGCCAAGGTTATAGAACAAAATTTCACCCATAACTGGAAGGAAGGGTGAAAAAAACTATCGACGGAACCAGTGTTCGAAAAAGGGCGATGTCAACCTTCAAAGGACACAACAAAATAAGAAGGGAAAAAAGGGTGAAAAAAACTATCGACGGAACCAGTGTTCGAAAAAGGGCGATGTCAACCTTCAAAGGACACAACAAAATGAGTAGGGAAAAAAGGGTGAAAAAAACTATCGACGGAACCAGTGTTCGAAAAAGGGCGATGTCAACCGTCAAAGAACACAACCAAATTAGAAGGGGAAAAAAAGCGTGAAAAAAACTATCGACGGAACCAGTGTTCGAAAAAGGGCGATGTCAACCTTCAAAGGACAGAACAAAATGAGAAGGGGAAAAAAGGGTGAAAAAAACTATCGACGGAACCAGTTTTCGAAAAAGGGCGATGTCAACCGTCAAAGAACACAACAAAATTAGAAGGGGAAAAAAAGCGTGAAAAAAACTATCGACGGAACCAGTGTTCGAAAAAGGGCGATGTCAACCTTCAAAGGACACAAAAAAATAAGAAGGGAAAAAAGGGTGAAAAAAACTATCGACGGAACCAGTGTTCGAAAAAGGGCGATGTCAACCTTCAAAGGACACAACAAAATGAGTAGGGAAAAAAGGGTGAAAAAAACTATCGACGGAACCAGTGTTCGAAAAAGGGCGATGTCAAACTTCAAAGAACACAACAAAATTAGAAGGGGAAAAAAGCGTGAAAAAAACTATCGACGGAACAAGTTTTCGAAAAAGGGCGATGTCAACCTTCAAATGACACAACAAAATTAGAAGGAGAAAAAAAGCGTGAAAAAAACTATCGACGGAACCAGTGTTCGAAAAAGGGCGATGTCAACCTTCAAAGGACACAATAAAATGAGAAGGGAAAAAAGGGTTAAAAAAAACTATCGACGGAACCAGTGTTCGAAATAGGGCGATGTCAACCTTCAAAAGACACAACAAAATGAGAGAGGGAAAAAAGGGTGAAAAAAACTATCGACGGAACCAGTGTTCAAAATAGGGCGATGTCAACCTTCAAAAGACCCAACAAAATGAGAGAGGGAAAAAAGGGTGAAAAAAACTATCGACGGAACCAGTGTTCGAAAAAGGGCGATGTCAACCTTCAAAGGACACAACAAAATAAGAAGGGAAAAAAGGGTGAAAAAAACTATCGACGGAACCAGTGTTCGAAAAAGGGCGATGTCAACCTTCAAAGGACACAACAAAATGAGTAGGGAAAAAAGGGTGAAAAAAACTATCGACGGAACCAGTGTTCGAAAAAGGGCGATGTCAACCGTCAAAGAACACAACAAAATTAGAAGGGGAAAAAAAGCGTGAAAAAAACTATCGACGGAACCAGTGTTCGAAAAAGGGCGATGTCAACCTTCAAAGGACAGAACAAAATGAGAAGGGGAAAAAAGGGTGAAAAAAACTATCGACGGAACCAGTTTTTGAAAAAGGGCGATGTCAACCTTCAAAGGACACAACAAAATGAGAAAGGGAAAAAAGGGTGAAAAAAACTATCGATGGAACCAGTGTTCGAAAAAGGGCGATGTCAACCTTCAAAGGACACAACAAAATAAGAAGGGAAAAAAAGGTGAAAAAAACTATCGACGGAAGTAGTGTTCGAAAAAGGGCGATGTCAACCTTCAAAGGACAAAACAAAATGAGAAAGGGAAAAAAGGGTGAAAAAAACTATCGACGGAACCAGTGTTCGAAAAAGGGCGATGTCAACCTTCAAAGGACACAACAAAATGAGAAGGGGAAAAAAGGGTGAAAAAAACTATCGACGGAACCGTGTTCGAAAAAGGGCGATGTCAACCTTAAAAGGACACAACAAAATGAGAAGGGGAAAAAGGGTGAAAAAAACTATCGACGGAACCAGTGTTCGAAAAAGGGCGATGTCAACCTTCAAAGGACACAATAAAATGAGAAGAGGAAAAGGGTGAAAAAAAACTATCGACGGAACCAGTGTTCGGAAAAGGGCGATGTCAATCTTCAAAGGACACAACAAAAATGAGTAGGGAAAAAAGGGTGAAAAAACTATCGACGGAACCAGTGTTCGGAAAAAGGGCGATGCGTCAACTTTAAAAGGACACAACAAAATGAGTAGGGGAAAAAAGGGTGAAAACTATCGACGGAACCAGTGTTAAAAAAGGGCGATGTCAACCTTCAAAGGACACAATAAAATGAGAAGGGAAAAAAAAAAGGGTGAAAAACACTACGACGGAACCAGTGTTCGAAAAAGGGCGATGTCAACCTTCAAAGGACACAACAAAATGAGTAGGGAAAAAAGGGTGAAAAAACTATCGACGGAACCAGTGTTCGAAATAGGGCGATGTCAACCTTCAAAGAACACAACAAAATAAGAAGGGAAAAAGGGTGAAAAAAACTATCGACGGAACCAGTGTTCGAAAAAAGGGCGATGCCAACCTTAAAAGGACACAACAAATGAGAAGGGGAAAAAGGGGTGAAAAAAAAATCATCGACGGAACCAGTGTTCGAAAAAGGGCGATGTCAACCTTCAAAGAACACAACAAAATAAGAAGGGAAAAAGGGTGAAAAAAACTGTCGACGGAACTAGTGTTCGAAAAAGGGCGTGAAAGCGTCAACCTTCAAAGGACACAACAAAATGAGAAGGGGAAAAAAGGGTGAAAAAACTATCGACGGAACCAGTGTTCGAAAAAGGGCGATGTCAACCTTCAAAGGACACAACAAAATGAGAAGGGGAAAAAAGGGTGAAAAAAACTATCGACGGAACCAGTGTTCGTAAAAGGGCGATGTCAACCTTCAAAGGACACAATAAAATGAGAAGGGAAAAAAGGGTGAAAAAAACTATCGACGGAACCAGGTGTTCGAAAAAGGGCGATGTCAACCTTCAAAGGACACAACAAAATGAGTAGGGAAAAAAGGTGAAAAAACTATCGACGGAACCAGTGTTCGAAAAAGGGCGATGTCAACTCTCAAAGAACACAACAAAATAAGAAGGGAAAAAAGGGTGAAAAAAAACTATCGACGGAACCAGTGTTCGAAAAAGGGCGATGTCAAACTTAAAAGAACACAACAAAATGAGAAGGGGAAAAAAGGGTGAAAAAAACTATCGAGGGAAACAGTGTTCGAAAAAAGGGCGATGTCAACCTTCAAAGAACACAACAAAATAAGAAGGAAAAAAGTGTGAAAAAAAAACTATCGACAGAACTAGTGTTCGAAAAAGGGCGATGTCAACCTTCAAAGGACACAACAAAATGAGAAGGGGAAAAAAGGGTGAAAAAAACTATCGACGGAACCAGTGTTCGAAAAAGGGCGATGTCAACCTTCAAAGGACACAACAAAATCAGAAGGGGAAAAAGGGTGAAAAAAACTATCGACGGAACCAGTGTTCGAAAGGGTGATGTCAACCTTCAAAGGACACAACAAAATGAGAAGGGGAAAAAAAGGTGAAAAAACTATCGACGGAACCAGTGTTCGAAAAAGGGCGATGTCAACCTTCAAAGAACACAACAAAATAAGAAGGGAAAAAAGGTTGAAAAAAACTATCGACGGAACTAGTGTTCGAAAAAGGGCGATGTCAACCTTCAAAGGACACAACAAAATGAGAAGGGGAAAAAAGGGTGAAAAAAACTATCGACGGAACCAGTGTTCGAAAAGGGCGATGTCAACCTTCAAAGGACACAAACAAAATGAGTAGGGAAAAAAAGGGTGAAAAAAAAAAACTATCGACGGAACCAGTGTTCGAAAAAGGGCGATGTCAACCGTCAAAGAACACAACAAAATTAGAAGGGGAAAAAAAGCGTGAAAACTATCGACGGAACCAGTGTTCGAAAAAGGGCGATGTCAACCGTCAAAGAACACAACAAAATTAGAAGGGGAAAAAAAGCGTGAAAAAAACTACCGACGTAACCAGTGTTCGAAAAACGGCGATGTCAACCGTCAAAGAACACAACAAAATTAGAAGGGGAAAAAAAGCGTGAAAAAAACTATCGACGGAACAAGTTTTCGAAAAAGGGCGATGTCAACCTTCAAATGACACAACAAAATTAGAAGGAGAAAAAAGCGTGAAAAAAACTATCGACGGAACCAGTGTTCGAAAAAGGGCGATGTCAACCTTCAAAGGACACAATAAAATAAGAAGGGAAAAAAGGGTTAAAAAAAACTATCGACGGAACCAGTGTTCGAAAAAGGGCGATGTCAACCTTCAAAGGACACAATAAAATGAGAAGAGGAAAAAAGGGTGAAAAAAACTATCGACGGAACCAGTGTTCGAAAAAGGGCGATGTCAATCTTCAAAGGACACAACAAAATGAGTAGGGAAAAAAGGGTGAAAAAACTATCGACGGAACCAGTGTTCGAAAAAGGGCGATGTCAACCTTAAAAGGACACAACAAAATGAGTAGGGGAAAAAAGGGTGAAAAAAACTATCGACGGAACCAGTGTTAAAAAAAGGGCGATGTCAACCTTCAAAGGACACAATAAAATGAGAAGGGAAAAAAGGGTGAAAAACACTACGACGGAACCAGTGTTCGAAAAAGGGCGATGTCAACCTTCAAAGGACACAACAAAATGAGTAGGGAAAAAAGGGTGAAAAAAACTATCGACGGAACCAGTGTTCGAAATAGGGCGATGTCAACCTTCAAAGAACACAACAAAATAAGAAGGGAAAAAAGGGTGAAAAAAACTATCGACGGAACCAGTGTTCGAAAAAGGGCGATGCCAACCTTAAAAGGACACAACAAAATGAGAAGGGGAAAAAAGGGTGAAAAAAACTATCGACGGAACCAGTGTTCGAAAAAGGGCGATGTCAACCTTCAAAGAACACAACAAAATAAGAAGGGAAAAAAAGGGTGAAAAAAACTGTCGACGGAACTAGTGTTCGAAAAAGGGCGATGTCAACCTTCAAAGGACACAACAAAATGAGAAGGGGAAAAAAGGGTGAAAAAAACTATCGACGGAACCAGTGTTCGAAAAAGGGCGATGTCAACCTTCAAAGGACACAACAAAATGAGAAGGGGAAAAAGGGTGAAAAAAACTATCGACGGAACCAGTGTTCGTAAAAGGGCGATGTCAACCTTCAAAGGACACAATAAAATGAGAAGGGAAAAAAAGGGTGAAAAAAACTATCGACGGAACCAGTGTTCGAAAAAGGGCGATGTCAACCTTCAAAGGACACAACAAAATGAGTAGGGAAAAAAGGTGAAAAAAACTATCGACGGAACCAGTGTTCGAAAAAGGGCGATGTCAACCTTCAAAGAACACAACAAAATAAGAAGGGAAAAAAGGGTGAAAAAAACTATCGACGGAACCAGTGTTCGAAAAAGGGCGATGTCAAACTTAAAAGAACACAACAAAATGAGAAGGGGAAAAAAGGGTGAAAAAAACTATCGAGGGAAACAGTGTTCGAAAAAGGGCGATGTCAACCTTCAAAGAACACAACAAAATAAGAAGGGAAAAAAGTGTGAAAAAAACTATCGACAGAACTAGTGTTCGAAAAAGGGCGATGTCAACCTTCAAAGGACACAACAAAATGAGAAGGGGAAAAAAGGGTGAAAAAACTATCGACGGAACCAGTGTTCGAAAAAGGGCGATGTCAACCTTCAAAGGACACAACAAAATCAGAAGGGGAAAAAAGGGTGAAAAAAACTATCGACGGAACCAGTGTTCGAAAAAGGGTGATGTCAACCTTCAAAGGACACAACAAAATGAGAAGGGGAAAAAAGGGTGAAAAAAACTATCGACGGAACCAGTGTTCGAAAAAGGGCGATGTCAACCTTCAAAGAACACAACAAAATAAGAAGGGAAAAAAGGTTGAAAAAAACTATCGACGTAACTAGTGTTCGAAAAAGGGCGATGTCAACCTTCAAAGGACACAACAAAATGAGAAGGGGAAAAAAGGGTGAAAAAAACTATCGACGGAACCAGTGTTCGAAAAAGGGCGATGTCAACCTTCAAAGGACACAACAAAATGAGTAGGGAAAAAAGGGTGAAAAAAACTATCGACGGAACCAGTGTTCGAAAAAGGGCGATGTCAACCGTCAAAGAACACAACAAAATTAGAAGGGGAAAAAAAGCGTGAAAAAACTATCGACGGAACCTGTGTTCGAAAAAGGGCGATGTCAACCGTCAAAGAACACAACAAAATTAGAAGGGGAAAAAAAGCGTGAAAAAAACTATCGACGTAACCAGTGTTCGAAAAACGGCGATGTCAACCGTCAAAGAACACAACAAAATTAGATGGGGGAAAAAAAGCGTGAAAAAAACTATCGACGGAACAAGTTTTCGAAAAAGGGCGATGTCAACCTTCAAATGACACAACAAAATTAGAAGGAGAAAAAAAGCGTGAAAAAAACTATCGACGGAACCAGTGTTCGAAAAAGGGCGATGTCAACCTTCAAAGGACACAATAAAATAAGAAGGGAAAAAAGGGTTAAAAAAAACTATCGACGGAACCAGTGTTCGAAAAAGGGCGATGTCAACCTTCAAAGGACACAATAAAATGAGAAGAGAAAAAAAGGGTGAAAAACACTATCGACGGAACCAGTGTTCGAAAAAGGGCGATGTCAACCTTCAAAGGACACAACAAAATGAGTAGGGAAAAAAGGGTGAAAAAAACTATCGACGGAACCAGTGTTCGAAAAAGGGCGATGTCAAACTTAAAAGAACACAACAAAATGAGAAGGGGAAAAAAGGGTGAAAAAAACTATCGACGGAAACAGTGTTCGAAAAAGGGCGATGTCAACCTTCAAAGAACACAACAAAATAAGAAGGGAAAAAAGTGTGAAAAAAACTATCGACGGAACTAGTGTTCGAAAAAGGGCGATGTCAACCTTCAAAGGACACAACAAAATGAGAAGGGGAAAAAAGGGTGAAAAAAACTATCGACGGAACCAGTGTTCGAAAAAGGGCGATGTCAACCTTCAAAGGACACAACAAAATCAGAAGGGGAAAAAAGGGTGAAAAAAACTATCGACGGAACCAGTGTTCGAAAAAGGGTGATGTCAACCTTCAAAGGACACAACAAAATGAGAAGGGGAAAAAAGGGTGAAAAAAACTATCGACGGAACCAGTGTTCGAAAAGGGCGATGTCAACCTTCAAAGAACACAACAAAATAAGAAGGGAAAAAAGGTTGAAAAAAACTATCGACGGAACTAGTGTTCGAAAAAGGGCGATGTCAACCTTCAAAGGACACAACAAAATGAGAAGGGGAAAAAAGGGTGAAAAAAACTATCGACGGAACCAGTGTTCGAAAAAGGGCGATGTCAACCTTCAAAGGACACAACAAAATGAGTAGGGAAAAAAGGGTGAAAAAAACTATCGACGGAACCAGTGTTCGAAAAAGGGCGATGTCAACCGTCAAAGAACACAACAAAATTAGAAGGGGAAAAAAAGCGTGAAAAAACTATCGACGGAACCAGTGTTCGAAAAAGGGCGATGTCAACCGTCAAAGAACACAACAAAATTAGAAGGGGAAAAAAAGCGTGAAAAAAACTATCGACGTAACCAGTGTTCGAAAAACGGCGATGTCAACCGTCAAAGAACACAACAAAATTAGAAGGGGAAAAAAAGCGTGAAAAAAACTATCGACGGAACAAGTTTTCGAAAAAGGGCGATCTCAACCTTCAAATGACACAACAAAATTAGAAGGAGAAAAAAAGGGTGAAAAAAACTATCGACGGAACCAGTGTTCGAAAAAGGGCGATGTCAACCTTCAAAGGACACAATAAAATAAGAAGGGAAAAAAGGGTTAAAAAAAACTATCGACGGAACCAGTGTTCGAAAAAGGGCGATGTCAACCTCCAAAGGACACAACAAAATGAGTAGCGGAAAAAAGGGTGAAAAAAACTATCGACGGAACCAGTGTTCGAAAAAGGGCGATGTCAACCTTCAAAGGACACAACAAAATGAGTAGGGAAAAAAGGGTGAAAAAAACTATCGACGGAACCAGTGTTCGAAAAAGGGCGATGTCAACCTTCAAAGGACACAACAAAATGAGAATGGGAAAAAAGGGTGAAAAAAACTATCGACGGAACCAGTGTTCGAAAAAGGGCGATGTCAACCTTCAAAGGACACAACAAAATGAGAAGGGAAAACAGGGTGAAAAAAACTATCGACGGAACCAGTGTTCGAAAAAGGGCGATGTCAACCTTCAAAGGATACAACAAAATGAGTAGGGAAAAAAGGGTGAAAAAAACTATCGACGGAAGCTGTGTTCGAAAAAGGGCGATGTCAACCTTCAAAGGACACAACAAAATAAGAAGGGAAAAAAGGGTGAAAAAAACTATCGACGGAACCAGTGTTCGAAAAAGTGCGATGTCAACCTTCAAAGGACACAACAAAATAAGAAGGGAAAAAAGGGTGAAAAAAAATATCGACGGAACCAATGTTCGAAAAAGGGCGATGTCAACCTTCAAAGGACACAACAAAATGAGAAGGGGAAAAAAGGGTGAAAAAAACTATCGACGGAACCAGTGTTCGAAAAACGGCGATGTGAACCTTAAAAGGACACAACAAAATGAGAAGGGGAAAAAAGGGTGAAAAAAACTATCGACGGAACCAGTGTTCGAAAAAGGGCGATGTCAACCTTCACAGGACACAACAAAATGAGAAGGGGAAAAAAGGGTGAAAAACACTATCGACGGAACCAGTGTTCGAAAAAGGGCGATGTCAACCTTCAAAGGATACAATAAAATGAGAAGGGGAAAAAAGGGTGAAAAACACTATCGACGGAACCAATGTTCGAAAAAGGGCGATGTCAACCTTCAAAGGACACAACAAAATGAGTCTGGAAAAAAGGTTGAAAAAAACTATCGACGGAACCAATGTTCGAAAAAGGGCGATGTCAACCTTCAAAGGACACAACAAAATGAGAAGGGGAAAAAAGGGTGAAAAAAACTATCGACGGAACCAGTGTTCGAAAAAGGGCGATGTCAACCTTAAAAGGACACAACAAAATGAGAAGGGGAAAAAAGGGTGAAAAAAACTATCGACGGAACCAGTGTTCGAAAAAGGGCGATGTCAACCTTCAAAGGAAAAATAAAATGAGAAGGGGAAAAAAGGGTGAAAAACACTATCGACGGAACCAGTGTTCGAAAAAGGGCGATGTCAACCTTCAAAGGACACAATAAAATGAGATGGGACAAAAAGGGTGAAAAAAAACTATCGACGGAACCAGTGTTCGAAAAAGGGCGATGTCAACCTTCAAAGGACACAATAAAATGAGAAGGGAAAAAAAGGGTGAAAAACACTATCGACGGAACCAGTGTTCGAAAAAGGGCGATGTCAACCTTCAAAGGATACAACAAAATGAGAAGGGGAAAAAAAGAGTGAAAAAAACTATCGACGGAACCAGTGTTCGAAAAAGGGCGATGTCAACCTTCAAAGGATATAACAAAATGAGAAGGGAAAAAAGAGTGAAAAAAACTATCGACGGAAGCAGTGTTCGAAAAAGGGCGATGTTAACCTTCAAAAAACACAACAAAATGAGAAGGGGAAAAGGGTGAAAAAAAACTATCGACGGAAGCAGTGTTCGAAAAAGGGCGATGTTAACCTTAAAAGGACACAATAAATGAGAAGGGAAAAAAGGGTGAAAAAAACTATCGACGGAACCAGTGTTCGAAAAAGGGCGATGTCAACCTTCAAAGGACACAACAAAATGAGAAAGGGAAAACAGGGTGAAAAAAACTATCGACGGAACCAGTGTTCGAAAAAGGGCGATGTCAACCTTCAAAGGACACAATAAAATGAGAAGGGGAAAAAAGGGTGAAAAAAATATCGACGGAACCAGTGTTCGAAAAAGGGCGATGTCAACCTTCAAAGGACACAATAAAATGAGTAGGGGAAAAAAGGGTGAAAAACACTATCGACGGAACCAGTGTTCGAAAAAGGGCGATGTCCACCTTCAAAGGACACAACAAAATGAGTAGGGAAAAAAGGGTGAAAAAAACTATCGACGGAACCAGTGTTCGAAAAAGGGCGATGTCAACCTCCAAAGGACACAACAAAATGAGTAGGGGAAAAAAGGGTGAAAAAAACTATCGACGGAACCAGTGTTCGAAAAAGGGCGTTGTCAACCTTCAAAGGACACAACAAAATGAGAAGGGGAAAAAGGGTGAAAAAAAATATCGACGGAACCAATGTTCGAAAAAGAGCGATGTCAACCTTCAAAGGACACAACAAAATGAGAATGGGAAAAAAGGGTGAAAAAAACTATCGACGGAACCATTGTTCGAAAAAGGGCGATGTCAAGCTTCAAAGGACACAATAAAATGAGAAGGGAAAAAAGGGTGAAAAAAACTATCGACGGAACCAGTGTTCGAAAAAGGGCGATGTCAACCTTCAAAGGACACAATAAAATGAGAAGGGAAAAAAAGGGTGAAAAACACTATCGACGGAACCAGTGTTCGAAAAAGGGCGATGTCAACCTTCAAAGGATACAACAAAATGAGAAGGGGAAAAAAGGGTGGAAAAAACTATCGACGGAACCAGTGTTCGAAAAAGGGCGATGTCAACCTTCAAAGGATACAACAAAATGAGTAGGGAAAAAAGAGTGAAAAAAACTATCGACAGAAGCAGTGTTCGAAAAAGGGCGATGTCAACCTTCAAAGGACACAACAAAATGAGAAGGGGAAAAGGTTGAAAAAAAACTATCGACGGAAGCAGTGTTCGAAAAAGGGCGATGTCAACCTTAAAAGGACACAACAAAATGAGAAGGGGAAAAGGGTGAAAAAAAACTATCGACGGAACCAGTGTTCGAAAAAGGGCGATGTCAACCTTAAAAGGACACAACAAAATGAGTAGGGGAAAAAAGGGTGAAAAAGACTATCGACTGAACCAGTGTTCGAAAAAGGGCGATGTGAACCTTCAAAGGTTACAACAAAATGAGAAGGGGAAAAAAGTGTAAAAAAAACTATCGACGGAACCAGTGTTCGATAAATGGGGATGTCAACCTTCAAAGGACACAACAAAATGAGAAGGGGAAACGGGTGAAAAAAAACTATCGACGGAACCAGTGTTCGAAAAAGGGCGATGTCAACCTTCAAAGGATACAACAAAATGAGAAGGGGAAAAAAGGGTGAAAAAAACTATCGACGGAACCAGTGTTCGAAAAAGGGCGATGTCAACCTTCAAAGGATACAACAAAATGAGTAGGGAAAAAAGAGTGAAAAAAACTATCGACGGAAGCAGTGTTCGAAAAAGGGCGATGTTAACCTTCAAAAAACACAACAAAATGAGAAGGGGAAAAGGGTGAAAAAAAACTATCGACGGAAGCAATGTTCGAAAAAGGGCGATGTTAACCTTAAAAGGACACAATAAATGAGAAGGGAAAAAAGGGTGAAAAAAAACTATCGACGGAACCAGTGTTCGAAAAAGGGCGATGTCAACCTTCAAAGGACACAACAAAATGAGAAAGGGAAAAAACGGTGAAAAAAACTATCGACGGAACCAGTGTTCGAAAAAGGGCGATGTCAACCTTCAAAGGACACAATAAAATGAGAAGGGGAAAAAAGGGTGAAAAAAAATATCGACGGAACCAGTGTTCGAAAAAGGGCGATGTCAACCTTCAAAGGACACAATAAAATGAGTAGGGGAAAAAAGGGTGAAAAACACTATCTACGGAACCAGTGTTCGAAAAAGGGCGATGTCAACGTTCAAAGGACACAACAAAATGAGAAGGGGAAAAAAGGGTGAAAAAAACTATCGACGGAACCAGTGTTCGAAAAAGGGCGATGTCAACCTTCAAAGGACACAACAAAATGAGAAGGGGAAAAAGGGTGAAAAAAAATATCGACGGAACCAATGTTCGAAAAAAAGCGATGTCAACCTTCAAAGGACACAACAAAATGAGAATGGGAAAAAAGGGTGAAAAAAACTATCGACGGAACCAGTGTTCGAAAAAGGGCGATGTCAACCTTCAAAGGACACAATAAAATGAGAAGGGAAAAAAGGGTGAAAAAAACTATCGACGGAACCAGTGTTCGACAAAGGGCGATGTCAACCTTCAAAGGACACAATAAAATGAGAAGGGAAAAAAAGGGTGAAAAACACTATCGACGGAACCAGTGTTCGAAAAAGGGCGATGTCAACCTTCAAAGGATACAACAAAATGAGAAGGGGAAAAAAGGGTGGAAAAAACTATCGACGGAACCAGTGTTCGAAAAAGGACGATGTCAACCTTCAAAGGATACAACAAAATGAGTAGGGAAAAGAGTGAAAAAAAACTATCGACGGAAGCAGTGTTCGAAAAAGGGCGATGTCAACCTTCAAAGGACACAACAAAATGAGAAGGGGAAAAGGTTGAAAAAAACTATCGACGGAAGCAGTGTTCGGAAAAAGGGCGATGTCAACCTTAAAAGGACACAACAAAAAGAGAAGGGAAAAGGGGTGAAAAAAACTATCGACGGAACCAGTGTTCGAAAAAGGGCGATGTCAACCTTAAAAGGACACAACAAAATGAGTAGGGGAAAAAAGGGTGAAAAAGACTATCGACTGAACCAGTGTTCGAAAAGGGCGATGTTAACCTTCAAAGGTTACAACAAAATGAGAAGGGGAAAAAGTGTAAAAAAAACTATCGACGGAACCAGTGTCTGATAAATGGGGATGTCAACCTTCAAAGGACACAACAAAAATGAGAAGGAAAAGTGTGAAAAAAAACTATCGATTTAACCAGTGTTCGAAAAAGGGCGATGTCAACCTTCAAAGGATACAACAAAATGAGAAGGGGAAAAAAGTGTGAAAAAAAACTATCGACGGAACCAAAGTTCGAAAAAGGGCGATGTCCACCTTCAAAGGATACAACAAAATGAGTAGGGAAAAAAGAGTGAAAAAACTATCGACGGAAGCAGTGTTCGAAAAAAAGGGCGATGTTAACCTTCAAAAAACACAACAAAATGAGAAGGGGAAAAGGGTAAAAAAAAAACTATCGACGGAAGCAATGTTCGAAAAAAGGGCGATGTTAACCTTAAAAGGACACAATAAATGAGAAGGGAAAAAAGGGTGAAAAAAAAACTATCGACGGAACCAGTGTTCGAAAAAAGGGCGATGTCAACCTTCAGCGACAACAAAATGAGAAAGTGAAAAAAAACGGTGAAAACTATCGACGGAACCAGTGTTCGAAAAAGGGCGATGTCAACCTTCAAAGGACACAATAAAATGAGAAGGGAAAAAGGGTGAAAAAATATCGACGGAACCAGTGTTCGAAAAAGGGCGATGTCAACCTTCAAAGGACACAATAAAATGAGTAGGGGAAAAAGGTTGAAAAACACTATCGACGGAACCAGTGTTCGAAAAAGGGTGATGTCAACGTTCAAAGGACACAACAAAATAGTAGGGAAAAAAGGGTGAAAAACTATCGACGGAACCAGTGTTCGAAAAAAGGGCGATGTCAACCTTCAAAGGACACAACAAAATGAGTAGGGGGAAAAAGGGTGAAAAACTATCGACGGAACCAGTGTTCGAAAAAGGGCGATGTCAACCTTCAAAGGACACAACAAAATGAGCGAAAAAAGGGTGAAAAAAACTATCGACGGAACCAGTGTTCGAAAAAGCGGCGATGTCAACCTTCAAAGGACACAATAAAATGAGAAGGGAAAAAAAGGGTGAAAAACACTATCGACGGAACCAGTGTTCGAAAAAAGGGCGATGTCAACGTTCAAAGGATACAACAAAATGAGAAGGGGAAAAGGTTGAAAAAAACTATCGACGGAAGCAGTGTTCGAAAAAGGGCGATGTCAACCTTCAAAGGACACAACAAAATGAGAAGGGGAAAAGGTTGAAAAAACTATCGACGGAAGCAGTGTTCGAAAAAGGGCGACGTCAACCTTAAAAGGACACAACAAAATGAGAAGGGGAAAAGGGTGAAAAAAAAACTATCGACGGAGCCCAGTGTTCGAAAAAGGGCGATGTTAACCTTCAAAAAACACAACAAAATGAGAAGGGGAAAAAGGGTGAAAAACACTATCGACGGAACCAGTGTTCGAAAAAAGGGCGATGTCAACCTTCAAAGGATACAACAAAATGAGAAGGGAAAAAGGGGTGAAAAAACTATCGACGGAACCAGTGTTCGAAAAAGGGCGATGTCAACCTTCAAAGGATACAACAAAATGAGTAGGGAAAAAGAGTGAAAAAACTATCGACGGAAGCAGTGTTCGAAAAGAGGGCGATGTCAACCTTCAATGGACACAACAAAATGAGAAGGGGAAAAGAATTGAAAAAAAACTATCGACGGAACCAGTGTTCGAAAAAGGGGGCGATGTCAACCTTCAAAGGACACAACAAAATGAGTAGGAAAAAGAGTGAAAAAACTATCGACGGAAGCAGTGTTCGAAAAAAGGCGATGTCCACCTTCAAAGGATACAACAAAATGAGAAGGGGAAAAAAGGGTGAAAAAACTATCGACGGAACCAGTGTTCGAAAGGGCGATGTCAACCTTCAAAGGACACAACAAAATGAGTAGGGGGAAAAAAGAGTGAAAAACTATCGACGGAAGCAGTGTTCGAAAAAGGGCGATGTCAACCTTCAAAGGACATAAAATGAGAAGGGGAAAAGGGTGAAAAAAAACTATCGACGGAACCAGTGTTCGAAAAAGGGCGATGTCAACCTGCAAGGATACAACAAAATGAGAAGGGAAAAAGGGTGAAAAAAACTATCGACGGAACCAGTGTTCGAAAAAGGGCGATGTCAACCTTCAAAGGACACAACAAAATGAGTAGGGAAAAAAAGAGTGAAAAAAACTATCGACGGAAGCAGTGTTCGAAAAAGGGCGATGTCAACCTTCAAAAAGGACACAATAAATGAGAAGGAAAAGGGTGAAAAAAAACTATCGAAGCGGAACCAGTGTTCGAAAAAGGGCGATGTCAACCTTAAAAGGACACAACAAAATGAGTAGGGAAAAAAGGGTGAAAAAGACTATCGACTGAACCAGTGTTCGAAAAAGGGCGATGTTAACCTTCAAAGGTTACAACAAAATGAGAAGGGGAAAAAAAGTGTAAAAAAAACTATCGACGGAACCAGTGTTCGATAAATGGGGATGTCAACCTTCAAAGGACACAACAAAATGAGAAGGGGAAAAGTGTGAAAAAAAACTATCGACGGAACCAGTGTTCGAAAAAGGGCGATGTCAACCTTCAAAGGATACAACAAAATGAGAAGGGGAAAAAAAGGGTGAAAAAAACTATCGACGGAACCAGTGTTCGAAAAAGGGCGATGTCCACCTTCAAAGGATACAACAAAATGAGTAGGGAAAAAAAGAGTGAAAAAAACTATCGACGGAAGCAGTGTTCGAAAAAGGGCGATGTTAACCTTCAAAAAACACAACAAAGTGAGAAGGGGAAAAGGGTAAAAAAAAACTATCGACGGAAGCAATGTTCGAAAAAAGGGCGATGTTAACCTTAAAAAGGACACAATAAATGAGAAAGGAAAAAAGAGACGAAAAAAACTATCGACGGAACCAGTGTTCGAAAAAGGGCGATGTCAACCTTCAAAGGACACAACAAAATGAGAAAGGGAAAAAACGGTGAAAAAACTATCGACGGAACCAGTGTTCGAAAAAGGGCGATGTCAACCTTCAAAGGACACAATAAAATGAGAAGGGGGAAAAATGAAAAAAATATCGACGGAACCAGTGTTCGAAAAAGGGCGATGTCAACCTTCAAAGGACACAATAAAATGAGTAGGGGAAAAAAGGTTGAAAAACACTATCGACGGAACCAGTGTTCGAAAAAGGGCGATGTCAACGTTCAAAGGACACAACAAAATGAGTAGGGGAAAAAAGGGTGAAAAAAACTATCGACGGAACCAGTGTTCGAAAAAGGGCGATGTCAACCTTCAAAGGACACAACAAAATGAGTAGGGGAAAAAAGGGTGAAAAAAACTATCGACGGAACCAGTGTTCGAAAAAGGGCGATGTCAACCTTCAAAGGACACAATAAAATGAGAAGGGAAAAAAAGGGTGAAAAACACTATCGACGGAACCAGTGTTCGAAAAAGGGCGATGTCAACGTTCAAAGGATACAACAAAATGAGAAGGGGAAAAGGTTGAAAAAAAACTATCGACGGAAGCAGTGTTCGAAAAAGGGAAAAAGGGCGATGTCAACCTTCAAAGGACACAACAAAATGAGAAGGGGAAAAGGTTGAAAAAAAACTATCGACGGAAGCAGTGTTCGAAAAAGGGCGATGTCAACCTTAAAAGGACACAACAAAATGAGAAGGGGAAAAGGGTGAAAAAAAACTATCGACGGAACCAGTGTTCGAAAAAGGGCGATGTTAACCTTCAAAAAACACAACAAAATGAGAAGGGGAAAAGGGTGAAAAACACTATCGACGGAACCAGTGTTCGAAAAAGGGCGATGTCAACCTTCAAAGGATACAACAAAATGAGAAGGGGAAAAAAGGGTGAAAAAAACTATCGACGGAACCAGTGTTCGAAAAAGGGCGATGTCAACCTTCAAAGGATACAACAAAATGAGTAGGGAAAAAAGAGTGAAAAAAACTATCGACGGAAGCAGTGTTCGAAAAAGGGCGATGTCAACCTTCAATGGACACAACAAAATGAGAAGGGGAAAAGGGTGAAAAAAAACTATCGACGGAACCAGTGTTCGAAAAAGGGCGATGTCAACCTTCAAAGGACACAACAAAATGAGTAGGGAAAAAAGAGTGAAAAAAACTATCGACGGATGCAGTGTTCAAAAAAGGGCGATGTCCACCTTCAAAGGATACAACAAAATGAGAAGGGGAAAAAAGGGTGAAAAAAACTATCGACGGAACCAGTGTTCGAAAAAGGGCGATGTCAACCTTCAAAGGACACAACAAAATGAGTAGGGAAAAAAGAGTGAAAAAAAACTATCGACGGAAGCAGTGTTCGAAAAAGGGCGATGTCAACCTTCAAAGGACACAACAAAATGAGAAGGGGAAAAGGGTGAAAAAAAACTATCGACGGAACCAGTGTTCGAAAAAGGGCGATGTCAACCTGCAAAGGATACAACAAAATGAGAAGGGGAAAAAAGGGTGAAAAAAACTATCGACGGAACCAGTGTTCGAAAAAGGGCGATGTCAACCTTCAAAGGACACAACAAAATGAGTAGGGAAAAAAGAGTGAAAAAAACTATCGACGGAAGCAGTGTTCGAAAAAGGGCGATGTCAACCTTCAAAGGACACAACAAAATGAGAAGGGGAAAAGGGTGAAAAAAAACTATCGACGGAAGCAGTGTTCGAAAAAGTGCGATGTCAACCTTCAAAGGACACAACAAAATGAGAAGGGAAAAAAGGTTGAAAAAAACTATCGACGGAAGCAGTGTTCGAAAAAGGGCGATGTCAACCTTCAGAATGATCAACGGAATGTAACTGTGACAACGAACGAGATCACCATGAAAAATTATAAGGGGAACGATTCTGCGATAAAGGACGATGTCAATCTACAAAACTTTCAACAGAACGGCACTGCGTAAAAAAATGATCTAAACACCTTCAAAATGATCCATCTGAGCGAAAATGAGCGATTTCGAACTGCAAAAGAATTAACGGAACGAAAATGCGTAAAAGTGCGTTTTTCAACGGGTCAAGTGATCAACGGAACGAAACTGCAAAAGAAAGGACGAGGCGATATCAAGCTGTAAAATGATCAAATCACCTGACTAGTGAAAATGGCGGCCAATTTGAATATGAATGTAATGAAAGAGACAACGAAAAGGATTGATATCAACATTAATAAGGGACAACGGAATGAGAATGCGAGAAAAAGCGATATCAACTTGCAAAAGGATGATTGTTGGTTGGTTATTTTGTTTTCATAGCATATTAACCTTGGCGGCTCATTTATTGCCAACTAAATTTTATTTTATCGCCCGGCTCACACTCCACCCACGTCTATTGAACAGGTGAAGAGGCTCATCCCTTGTTTCCTGTTTAGGATGCGGTTTCTGGTTTTCTCTTTTCCAATCTTTTCACTCCTATGTAGCCCCCTGCACATCAGTGGAGTTACCGCCTTGCTCGGGGTGATATGATTAAAAAACAAATATATTTCTGCTAATACCTTTTTCTTTCAACGATTTATTGTTGTTTTTATATAAGATTTGTATCTAGTAATACTTTTTCTTTTCGAGTATCAAGACTCATTAGGATTTGTTTTTTAAGGGCAGGGTTCCCAAGACCTACCCTGTTATTTAACCCATAACTGGAGGGAAGGGACGGATTAATACCTTTCCCAAGGGTATCAGTGCTTAAGTTAATGCAGTGATACACGCTTTGGGCGATCATGTCACGAAAGAGACATGACTGACTGGGCAGAAGATTATCCCGCAGTAGGTTGCCATTGCTTTCAGCGGTAGACTGGTTGCCAGCCAAAGCTATAGAACCTAATCTGTCCTTAACCCATAACTGGATGGAAAAAGATTATTTCGCAGTAGGTTGCCATTACTTTGTGCGGTAGACTGGCTATAGAACCCAATCTGTCCTGTTATTTAACCCATAACTGGAGGGAAGAGACGGAATAATACTTTTCCTAAGTGTATTAGCGCGTAAGTGAATGCACGGAATTCATCTGGAATTCGAACTCGGCTCACCGATTTCTCTTTCCGAGCCGATATCCACTGTACCACAACGCACATCCGTCACTAAATGCTTACAGCATCTGATATTCCCAAGCGGTGCAAAAGGATGAAAGCAATAAGAGGGTGAAAAAGAGCGATATCAACATGCAAGTATATCACCCGAAGGAGACAGCAAAAAAAGACGATATCGGTCTGCAAAATGTTTTAACGGAACGTGAATACGAACGTCAGTATCAAACTTCACGAGGATGAAAAGAACGAGGATGCAAAAAATGCGACATTGACCTGCAAAAGGTTCATAGGAATGAGGCTGCGAAAAAAAGGGAAATATCAATCTGGAAAAAAAAATCGACGGAACTAGTGTTAAGAAAATGATATCAATCTGCAAAATGTACAACGGGACAAGACTGTGATCAAGGGCGATATCAGCCTGCCAATGTATAAACAGAACGAGACAGTGAAAAGCAAGGATATGAACCTGCAAAAGATCCATCAGAAAAAGACTGCGAAAAAATATGGTATCAGCTTGTAAAAAGAATCAATGAAACGATTGTTTGAAAAAGGAACATAACAACTTGCAAAATGTTAAAAAGATCGAAAATACAAAAAATTATGATATCAGCTTGTAAAAAGAATGAACGGAACGAGTGTTTGAAAAAGGGTCATATCAACGTGCAAAATACGAAAATACGAAAAATTATGATATCAGCTTGTGAAAAGAATCAATGAAACGAGTGTTTGAAAAAGGAACATATCAACTTGCAAAATGTTAAAAGGCATCGAAAATACGAAGAAGTGTGATATCAACCTGAGAATGTATACACTGAACGAGACTGCGAAAAGAAGTCTATATCAACCTGCAAACAGATCAACAGAATGAGACTGTGAAAAACGGGGATATCAATCTGCAAATGTATAAACGAAGCAAAACTGCAAAAGAAAAAGGGGGTGATATCAACCTGCAAAAGGTTCATCGTAACGAGGCTCCGAAAATAGGGCGAAATCTTCCTGTAAAAATAACTGACGGAACGAGTGCTGAAAACGGGCGATATCAACCAGCAATATATTCAAAGGATCGAGACTTCGAAAAATATGATATGAACCTGCAAGTGTATAAACAAAAAAAGCCTACGAAAAAAAAAAAAAAAATAATATCAACCTGCACAAAACTTTATCGGAACTTTATAGGGCGACCTAAGCACGAATTTACACGAGATACTAGATTAGCAACTAGGTCCCACCCTTTTACAGTTAAACAAATAAGTTGTAACCGTAAATTCTACTCCAACAGCTTCTTTTCTCGCGCTTCCCGCCTGTGGAACTCCCTTCCACAACTCTTCTTTCCCGACAGTTACAATCTCCAGGTGTTTAAATGTAGGGTCAATAGACAACTCCTATCACACTAACTCCCAACTATTCTCAGAACACTCTCATCTACCCAACCCTCATTCTCGGTATCCTTACCCGCCTATCACCCACCCTCTGACATTTCCTATATTTAATCATCCTTTCTCCACTCTACGTAGCCCCCTGCGCAGTAGTGGCAGTGACATGCCTTGCTCGGGGTGAAACGCTTATAAAAAAAAAAAATATCAACCTGTAAAAAGGATCGACGGAACGAGTGTTCGAAAACGGGCGATATCAACTTGCAAAATGTTCAAATATAACGTCCAGTTGTTTTTTTTTTTGTTTTTTTTTTGTTTTTTTTTTTCGATAAAGAACGATTCAGAAACAAAGATTCCAGGCTGCAAATATAACCGGGATCAGCTTCAAAGATCATTGGCAACCAGTATATTCTAATGTTTCGTTCAAGGTTCGGTATTACCAGCCAAGAAAGGCATAGGTACGAGAATCGATAATTGAAAAGCATGAAACAAGAACGACATAAACGGTCACGAGGAATAGCCAACAGATGATTAGAATTAACAAACTCTGTGAATCATTTATTTAATAAACCATCACCGTAGTATTTATCTAAACTTATTTTATAAATGGAACTTTGTCTGTGTGTGTGTATGCGTGTGTGTCTGTGTGTGCGTGTCTGTCTGCGTGTGTATCCGTTACCTATAAACTCCGAAACGGCTGAACCGATTTTCTTGAAAATTTACACAATAAGCGTCTGCGAGTGTTCTTAGCTAGGTTTTGTGTCGAGGTACCCTCGATAAATATCGAGAATCGATATTCGAAAAAATCAGATTAGAGAAGGAGTGGTCCGATTTTAATCAAATTTGATACACTCATAGACAAAGACATAAGAAACGATATTCAGAAATTTCAATGTTGCAGTTCTTACAATAGTGCAGAAGATCGATAATATATATATATAAAAGGCAAGATATTTGTGTGTGTGTCTGTTTATCTGCCTGTATGTCTGTATTTTTTTCAGCCCTTTTATTTTAGTTTTGCTTCGGGTTTGGCTCTAAGTAGGTATAAATGTAGTTCTTAGTCTCAGCCATGATACCATTTACTCAGAGGACTTATTTAGCCTTCAAAATTCAGTTTACGACGAAGAAAACATATTTGATATCGATACCAGGAAATCAAACTTTGACTTACATCCATTCATTTTTCTTTCGGTCTAAGGTTTCGCTTTAACTGGAAACAACTATTGCTTTTTAGTCTTTCGTGCCAACGTCCAAAGAGTCTGAGCTCCAGGACCATGGATTAGTTTTAAAGCTTTCATTACACCCGAGCAACGCCGGTCTATATTGCTAGTATATATATCTTGAAATCCAAAACGAAAATGGCATGTAGGTAAAATCCCAAAACAGATCCTACTAATTTTAATCTCATTAATATTAAAAATGATCCTAGTAGCGGGCTCGATGTAAATAGTGTTATCTATTTGCAGAGCCAAATATGTATCTTTAAAAAGAAAACTCCGAAAATTACATAAGTCGTATGGCTATTTCAGCGATGAAAGACCTCGCTTTCTCTCCTCGATGAAATGACCATACGATATACGTAATTTTCGGAGTTTTATTTCAAAATACACACATACATACATACATATATATATATATATATATATATATATAATTTTTTTTCATATTGTCTGATAAGCTTAATAGCATTATCGTTGAAAGAGGAAAGAAAATCACAATATTGATATATGTTTTTATTTAATCCTTTCTGAGCTTTCGGCTTACATTAGCCATTATCAAAGATGAAAATAGTATTGGTTGTAACGAGCAGTTTGCGGACGATCTATAGTAGTAGTCGTCTATTTTGTTTGTGTGGAGGATTGGCGAACAAGTGCGGGCATGCTGGAAGCGCAAATCTCACTACAGCTTGTGGCGTCTCGCATGACCACACGTGAGTGGGGGCGAGTGATGTAAGCCGAAAGCTCAGAAAGGATTAAATAAAAACATCTATCAACATTGTAATTTTCTTTCCTCTTTCAACGATAATACTATCAAGCTTATCAGATGATATGAAAAACTTTAAATAAAATAAATCGACAAAACCTGCCTATATTCCAACAGAGGCTAGAAGGCATGTCATTTAAACAGTTTGTTTTTCTTTATATTCAATAAATCTGTTAGCGTTATCAACAGTGTTATGCATTTTATTGAAGGAGTTCTTATTCCAACCTGATTCAGAATATGTGTGTTCTATTACCAAGATAGCTAATTTGTTCTGCAACCATGACAAAGATGGCTTCACTTTATAAGAAGCTCTGAATGAAGATAGTTGATGCGTACAAAGAAGGTGATGGAGAGACAACCCTTTCCAAGTGTTTAATTGTCCCTAGATTGATAATTTGTAGCATTGTGAAGAATTGCAACGAGACTCAATGTGTTGAGAACTGGCAGAAAACAGTTAATTTCTGAGAGAATAAAAATTAAAATTGTTTGTGATGTCTTTGAAAGTCTGCTCATTTAACGACAAAGAACTTATTTATAGATTTATAGACATCTTTTAATGTATTGACGAAGACAGCCACTATATGTTTTTATCGAGCAGGACTTTGAGCTTTTCGCGTTAGAAACAACTCTCTATTGCTTAAGGCTAAACATCTAAAATACAGATTATCATATGTTAGAATCTAATGAGGATAAACAATATTGGAACTCTGTTTTATGGTCAAATTAAACCAAAGTAGAATTTTTTAATCACATGTTGTTCCTTTCTATATGGAAGAAAATGAATAAAGTTTACAAACCAAAAATACCCCCCTTACAATTAAACACGTTGGTGGGAGCATTCTTTTCTGGGGAAATTTTGTTGCTTCTGAACCAAGAAAACTAGCGAGAGTACAGGGGATCAAGGATAAAGAGTAGTATTTGGTTATTCTTCAAAATAATATAAAAAGTGCACGAAAACTATTTGGGGGGGGGGCGTCACTGAATCCATGCGGTTATATGTGATTATGAAAATTAGGACAGATTTTGAAAATAAATCCTAGATTTTTTTATAATCTCTTTCCTCAAATTATGGGTTAAATAATAGAACAGATTGGGTTCTATAGCCTTGGCTGGCAACCAGTCTGTCACAGAAAGCAATAGCAACCTACTGCGGGATAATCTTCTGCCCAGTCAGTCATGTCTCTTTCGAAACATGATCGCCCAAGCGTGTATCACCTATGGCACTTAACTGACTGACTGTTATATAATGATGTAAAATTACAGTACTTTTAAGATAAAAAAAAATCCACAACTTTTTGTAAAATATTTAATAGTATAAATATTCTTAAAAAAAACAACAAAATCCGTGTCCTCTCATCCAGAAAGACAATCAGTCAAAAAGAACAAAACCAGCAATGCAATATATCCCATCAGTAAAAATATAAGTCCAATATTAATGATGACCTTATGATAAAAGATACAATTATAAATAAAATAGTAACAATACTTCGAATGTCATCCGAACCATTTAAGCAGTCTGTTACCTACCAATCAAATCAATCGAACCTAATCCATCTTGTTTGCGTCATTCTTCTTCTTCCTCTTCTTCTTCTCCTTCTTCTTCTTCTTCTTATCTTAATTACATCAGTTGTGCCCCCCCCCTAACCAACAAACGCCTGCTTCTCTCAAATGTTTAACTGCAGACCCATCCTCACATCCCGACACATCCGTATAATTCGAGGCGTGTATATGAAGAGAATACAAGCCAATGAAGGTGAGAGTCGAATACCCTCGCGGCTCCGCTATCAGACGTTTTCATTCTCCCCCTGCTCCTACCACCCTCTACAGGTCGACCACCCCCATACACCACCTCGTATTTCTGTGTTTTCTTTACCGGCCATTCGCTAACTGGTTACCCAAATTACATTTGCAATGCGAGCATTTATGTGCCCGATGTCTGGTCATCTGAACCAAATCGACTAATTACGGCCGGACCCGCGTGGCATTTGTGGACGGTCAGCCTTTGTCGGATTTGGGTACTGAACATTGGAGTGGAAATATGAAAAGCTGTAGGGCCAGAGTTTGTGGTTGCGAATCGGTGTAAAAAGGAAATAGAAAAAAAAGAAAGAAAAAGTGATGAAGAAAAGTTAACTATGGGCAGATTGAGATAAATAAATAACTAGATCGACATGAACAAACTGAGACAAACCGGTGGACAGACAGACAAGCATGAACAGATTAAAAGACTCAAGATAGATAGATAGATAGATTTGAACAAATTGAAGAGATAGATAGATAGATAGATAGATAGATAGATAGATTTGAACAAATTGAAGATGATAGATAGATAGATAGATAGATAGATAGATAGATAGATATGAACAGAGTGATTACATATATATATATATATATATATATATATATATGGATATGAACAGAGTGATTATATATATATATATATATATATATATATGGATATGAACAGAGTGATTATATATATATATATATATATATATATGGATATGAACAGAGTGATTATATATATATATATATATATATATGGATATGAACAGAGTGATTATATATATATATATATATATATATATGGATATGAACAGAGTGATTATATATATATATATATATATATATATATATGGATATGAACAGAGTGATTATATATATATATATATATATATATATATATATACACACACACACAAGTGAATAAAGAACGAAGAAAATATTAGCAACGTTCAAAACATTAATTTGAAACAGTGCCCAATATAGAAATACAGCAATGAATATTTATTATAAGTTATAGTTTAAAACATGTACAAATTATAATTTGCTACAAAAGTGTACATTTTGTGTCGACATCGAAAAAACAATGTCTCATCAGGTAGTAAACTGTAACTTATATATACACTGCTCCAAGAAATTAGAGGAACACATCGAAAACACATTAGATCTAACAGGGGAAAAATGATCTTGAATATCTTTCCTGATAATAAGTAGGTGATATATTAGTAACAAATTGATGCCACATAATTTGAAAATGATCACCCTATAGAGGGGGGAAATCAAAGACACCCCAAAAATAAAAGTGAAAAAAATGATCCAGCAGACTGGTCCATTTTGCCAAAATGTCAGTTAGAAACTTAAAATGATACTCAGTAGTTTGTGTGTCCGACCCCCCACCACCACCACCATCACCACGTGCTCGGACGCATAGTGTCCTGGGGGATCTTCTCCCAGATTTGAACCAGGGCATCACTGAACTCCTGGAGAGTCTGAGGGGCAACTTGGCGGTACCGGATGGACCTAAACATAATATCCCAGAGGTCTTCTATTGGATTTAGGTCAGGTGAACGTGGGTGCCAGTCAATGGTATCAATTCCTTCATCCTCCAGGAACTGCCTGCATACTCTAGCCACATGAGGTCGGGCATTGTCGTGGACCAGGAGGAACCCAGGTCCCACTTCACCAGGGTAGGTTCTGACAATTGGTCCAAGGATTTCATCCCGATACCTAATAGCAGACAGTGTGCCATTATCTAACATGTAGAGGTCTGTGCGTCTAT
The DNA here is from genome assembly GCA_037127315.1 of Ascarosepion bandense. NCBI lineage: Eukaryota > Metazoa > Mollusca > Cephalopoda > Sepiida > Sepiidae > Ascarosepion > Ascarosepion bandense. The sequence goes on from JBBBDQ010002378.1 coordinate 111,759, forward strand.
CCAGGCATATGCCTCCCCAGACCATCACTGACCCACAACCAAACCGGTCATGCTGAATGATATTGAAGGCAGCATAACGTTCTCCACGGCATCTCCAGACCTTTCACGTCTGTCTCATGCGCTCAGATTGAACCTGCTCTCATCGGTGAAGAGCATAGGGCGCCAGTGGAGTAGTTGCCAGTTCTGGTGATTATTAGCAAATGCCAATCGAGCTCTACGGTGCTGAGCAGTGAGCATAGGGCCCCATACATGACGTCTGGCCCTCAGGCCACCCTCATGGAGTTTGTTTCTGATTGTTTGATCAGAAACATTAACACCAGTGTCCTGCTGGAGTTCATTTTGTAGGGCTCTGGCAGTTTTCATCCTATTCCTCCTTGCACAAAGGTGGAGATACCGATCCTACTGCGGGTTTAAGGATTTTTTACGGCCCTGTTCAGCTCTCTTGGAATAACTACCTGTCTCCTGAAATCTCCTCCACCCTCTTGAGACGGTGCAAACCTTCTTGCAACGGCACGTATTGATGTGCCATTCTGCAGGAGTTGCACTACTTGTGCAACCTCTGTAGCGTCCAGGTACCGCACCATGCAATCAAGAGATGTTGATCTAAGACAAATGAAAAACTACAGCAGTTGAAAATCAGTCAGTAAAAAATCAGCCAAAAGAGATCAGGAGGAAAAATAAGTAACAGTGACCTCAACCATTCCTGTTTTTTTTTTTTTGGGGGGGGGTCTCATTGTTGCCCCCTCTGAAGCACCTGTTGTTGATTTCATTAACAACAAAGCAGCTGAAACTGATTAACAACCCTCTCTACTACTTAACTGACCAGATCAATATCCCAAAAGTTTGACAGATCGGTTGCTATACTCTGATTAAAAAGTGTTCCTCTTATTTTTTTTTGAGCTGTATATATATATTAAAGCCGTGAATGTTTTGTTTAAAGTGTAGATTTATTGTTGTTGTTATTTTTAATATTTATATTACTTGTTTCTTGTGTGATACATTAAGTGTCGATAATGGTATTTGTGACGCTACATGTGTTTCAAGTCTAAAGTTGAGTCTCACTCTCTGACTCTCTCTCTCTCTCTCTCTCTCTCTCTATATATATATATATATATATATGTACAAGGATAAGATCAGGAGTAATTTGATTTCTCTCAATCTGCCTCACAACATTCTTGAGAGCAGAGTCTCTGATCGAATGGAGTGGAAGGCATGTTGTTTTGATGGTCTTCAGCGTTTCAAATCTGACAGTCTGAATCATATGAGTCAGAAACGAGAGAGAGTCAAGCGGGCTGTATTGGTACCTGCAAGTGCATCCCATAACCAGCACACTTGCACTCTGTGTGGATTGATTTGTAAGTCCCTTGCTGGACTTAGATGTCATCAGAGGCTGAAGCATGGATGAAGTCAGAGTTGTCGGAACCTCATACGTCGAGATCGACGGGAGAGTCCATCATATATATATATGTGTCTGTGTATAGATAGATAGATAGATAGATAAATAGATAGATAGATAGATAGATAGATATGAACAGACTTATATATATATATATATATATATTGTGTGTGTGTGTGTGTGTGTGTGTGTGTGTGTGTGTGTATATATATATATATATATATATATATATATATATATATATATATATGTAGGTATTTATATATATATAATAAATTATAGTTTAGGACATGTACATTTTTTTTTACATATATCCACAAAAATTGCACATTTTCTTTCAACATTGGATTTCCAATGCATCATCAGGTGGTGTGGAAAGGAATGGAAGACCCTCTTTTCTTATATTTGGCGAGTTGTGTGTGGGATGTTGGCAGGGGTTAGTGATAAGGGAATAAGTTTTGTAAATTTTCCGTTAGAATGGTGAAAAAAGTGGGGTAGGTAGGGGATATAGTTGATTCATGAAAGTGTGTTATTCCTTTCACATCCGCCTGATGAGACATTGGAAGTCCAATGTTGAAACAAAATGTACAATTTGTAATGGATATATATATATATAAAAGGTTTGTACATGTTCTAAACTATAATTTAAAATAAATATTCACGGCTCTATATTATATATCGAGCACTGCTTGAAATTAAGATTTTCGACGTTGTAAATTTTTCTTCGGTCCTTATTCACTCTCATATATATATATATATATATATATATATATATATATATATATATATAATAAGGATAGATAGATAGATAGATAGATAGATAGATAGATAGATATGAATAGACTGAGATAGATAGATAGATAGATAGATAGATAGATAGATAGATAGATAGATATGAATAGACTGAGATAGATAGATAGATAGATAGATAGATAGATAGATAGATAGATAGATAGATAGTGTCATATATAAATAAAGTGTGACAGCCGATATTTGTGTTTGAACACGGTTCGCCAGAGAACAACCTCGTTTTGATGTAATTAGAGGAATCGTGCTGTTGGGATCACGTGACGTTGTAAAAATAATATATATATATATATATATATATATATATATATAATAAGTATTAAAGTGAGAAATAAGGTCTGATACTATTACGCGTGGAGACAAAACAAAGAAAGAAATTATAAATTCCGCGTATGTGCTGATTTTTCAACGGGAGTAAATGAAAGTATGAAACAATATAACTACTCCTTACCAAGTCCAGAGGATATTATTTCCAAATTAAATGATCTTTTTTTTCTAATTTAGACTTGTCAGATGCTTACCTACAAGCAGCCTTCGAGATTTCACTCGCTCGATCGACTCAGACGATTAAAAACTTAAATGGACGATTATTAGTTTATTGCTTGACTCGCCCGCGGTCGATGAAATATCTTCAAATATAGAAAAAAAGAATAATATGATTCCTTTTACAGCCCAAAAGTATACCATTGAAGATTCACAAGTTACTTAGAATGACCTTTTATTGTCCCCGTCGGTGTAAAAATTCGTTTAATTAACGCTTCCAGAGTGGAGCCACAATGTCGCTGTCACCCAGATGAAAGACGCTTGATAGAACATCTGTAATTTCTCTCCGCTTACGAACAGTAAAAAACGAACATTTGAAAGAAAGAAAGAAAAATACGCATACTTCTTTCAACCACGCACCGAAAAACAAATTATGCAAGTAAGTAATTTTTTAATAGAAAATCGTTGAGAAAATTAGATTTGTTATATTGTATCATCTCTGAGATGGAGGTTGTAGTCAAACAGAAGGAAGAAACTACGAATTTAGGTACCTCTACACAATTGCCAAAAAACAAACAAACAAACAAACAAACAAACACAAAAAACAGCATATCATGATGTTAAAAGGGCTCAAACTTAATAAAAACAAAGTTTTATCATCAAAATGTTCATGGCATTATTAAGAGGAAAGATCAAATTTTGTTGTTATTATTTGTAAAAACATTTTCAATCCTTTCTAACGCGTTCGAAATTAAAATTAAAATTTCACTTTTTGTTTTTCGTCAGCAATTCACACTATGTTTGCGTAAGAGGACTATAAAGAAAATAGAGTCGGTCGAGTAAAATGATTTTAGGGCGAGTAAATTTTCCCTTGCTCTTGTCCGCCGGTCGAGTGGTTTCTTTTTCAAATCTCAAAGACTGCCTACAAGTACTAGTAGACGAAGAGTGCACAAAGCTATTAGCATTTAACACTCATAATTGACTATACAATTTAACCGGCTTCCTTTCGGCATAAAGGTAGCACCAAACATATTCCAAAAGAATATGGACATTATGCTAACCGTTTTGAATTGTGTACAAGCATATTAAGATGATGTGCGTATTAAAGCAGATGTGCATCGTGGTGCAGTGGATATCGTCTCGGGACGAGAAATCGGGAAGCCGAGTTTGAATTCCAGTCGAATTCCTTGCATTCACTTACGCGCAAATACTCTTGGGAAAGGTATTAATCCGTCTCTTCCCTCCAGTTATGGGTTAAATAATAGGACAGATTGGGTTTTGTAGCCTTGGTCGGCAACCAGTCTTCCGCAGAAAGCAATGGCAACCTACTGCGGGATAATCTTCTGCCCAGTCAGTCATGTCTCGAAAGGGACATGATCGCCCAAGCGTGTATCACGTATGACACTTAACTGACTGGCGTATTAAAAGTGAGAACCAGCATCAACTTACGGAAGATGTAAAAAAATATATTTGAGAGAATTAAAGTAAAGTTTTAAGATCAATGAAAGATAATGCGGATTGTTTATATCCATAATTAAATATCTCAAACAAATTATCGATTCAAACGGTAGACGACCAGATCCTTCAAGGTCGAACGCTATAAAATATACGTCCGCCTCAACAAGCATTTTTAGGCTTTGCTAATTATTATCATGTATATATATATATATATATATATATATATATATACTAAACATGCATGAATTAAGGGCACCCTTGAATAACCGGCTAAAGAACGATATTAAATGGAATAACCCGAACACCGTGTCTGGAATGTTGCTTGCAGAATCGATGTACCCCAGGAAGATTGAGTTCTTTTTTAAAAAAGTAATACCAGGACGTAAGGAGAGGGTATCAAGAAATAGAGTACATACTTCAAACCTGGAGATAAGTCAGTCAGTTAAGTGCCATACGTGATACACGCTTGGGCGATCATGTCTCGAAAGACTGACGGGGCAGAAGATTATCCCTCAGTAGGTTGCCATTGCTTTCTGCGGTAGACTGGTTGCCGACCAAGGCTATAGAACCCAATCTGTCCTGTTATTTGACTCATAGCTAGAAGGGGAAGAGCTGTATTATATTATTATGTAGTAATTAGTGGGGGATCAGTTTATTACTTCATAACAATATAAGACTGATCCCCCACTTTATACCCAGTAGAAGTTTTAATTATATTTCTATTACATTCAGTCAGTCAGTTAAGTGCTATACGTGATACACGCTCGAAAGAGACATGACTGACTGGGTAGAAGATTATCCCGCAGTAGGTTGCCATTGCTTTCTGCGGTAGACTGGCTGCCGACCAAGGCTATAGAACCCAATCTGTCCTATTATTTAACCCATGATGTTTCTTAAAACGTATTAACACAGAAAAGAATTCTGGGAAGATGGTCTTATAAAAACAGATCAACGAAATGAAACCTATTTTCCAGTGGGCAACTGTTAGAATTTCGACAATTACATAAATTTATATTTTTGTTATTTTCATTATTTGGATAATTATTGTTACTTTGGTTTACGTGCTGATTTAAGATTTTATTACTATGATTTTTTTAAATAATTGTTCTAGATTATTTGTAAAACTATAGCTAAATTTAAGGGTATTTTTATTTAAAATTTTACTTAGAGGGTTATTATTAGGGAAACATTTCTAAATTAATTTGAGAAACTTCAGCCCTAACTTGGTACTAACCATTTGGTTAAAAGTGGGTGTATACCAAATGATATTTCTATTTCTATTTTTCCTCTTATAGTCACATTTTTTATGTATTTGATATCGTGGTTTTATAGCCACTATTCCTTTTGGCATTATTATAAAAAATCTCCATGCTTATGTTGTGGATTCCGGATGAGGAACCACGCCAAAATAATGAACAACAAAAACAGGTATTGGGACAGAAAAGTAGGTTATATTGAACGTGTAGAGGACGAAGAAGTCCCTCAAACAATTAATAAAAAGAAAAATGCACTACAAATAAAGTAAAATAAACTTTTGTTTATTTTCGTAAAAAAAAATAAAAGAATGTATTTGTCCGTAAAGCTGTAAAAAGGAAGAAAGAAAGGAAGGAACTGGGAAAGGAATGACGATGCGTTGCGAGCGAAATGAGAGATAAAGAGGGTGAAAGAATGTTCACTGATACGTGATACTGCCTGTCGTGTGAACTGCTGAATTCTGTGTGTGTGTGTGTGTGTGTGTGTGTGTGTGTGTGTGTGTGTGTGTGTGTGTGTGTGTGTGTGTGTGTGTTGAGTTTGGAAAATAAAATAAGAAACAGCACAAACGTAAATATACAAACTGCAGGTTAGTAATCCAGGAATACGATTAGTAAGGAATATATATATACAAATCTTGGAGTGAAGCTGTGTTGAAATAGTATATTCGTTTAATATTTTTCAAGCTGAGTGAAGCTCAGAGCTACTATGCCAACTGACACGGTATTCTCTGTGTAACTTCGGTATCGTTCGGTAACTTGCGGATCAGTCCCGATGTCTCCCACGGATCTCTCTATGGCAGTTGTATATGTATACTCAAGTTGAGTCCATTATCATAGAAAAAGAGGAGGTCCCACAACAGTTTATAAAATACTTCTTCACTAGAAGAGATTTTACTAAGTCTATATTCTATGGAGGGGGTTATATGTTTGATTATACTTGGTGGGTGATTAGACTTTAGGTGGATGTTTAATGGATATTAGGTTTTATGTATGCTTGATAAGTATCATTTACAAAGTCTAGTGTTAGGACGTTCACTACTTTTAAATTAACGTTGATTATAACTTTTAGACCTTTGAATTCTCTATGGATTACTTTTCTAAATTTAAAATGTGCGGAATTTTGTACTATCATAAGTCCATCATCTCTATATAACCTTATGTGATGAGCGTTAATGTCATAGTGTGCGTTGAGGTTGTATAGCTCCAATAGACCAATGAGATTGGGAGACCTCGCAGAGTCTAACACTTGTGATGTCAAATTGGTCACCTGAAATTGAAAAAAAAAACCTTTACTCATGAGAAAGTAAAAAATCTAAAAACAGACAAAAGAAATTAATCTAACCTGCTGTTAAAAATTATGGTACAGAGACAAAGGTGGAAACATAAGAGACATCTTAATCATTAAAACGAAGATTCACTGATTTAGAAAGTCTCCGAAAAGAGGTATCTATGGAAATATTGTATGACACGTTTGACGTAACGACGCCATCAAAAATTGTTGAACCAAGTTTTTACGGCAAGAGAGAGAGAGAGAGAGAGAGAGAGAGAGAAAAGTCAGTAACAGAATTTTTAAATATTAAACCTAAGCTGGAGAAATATAAACTCTAGAGAAAGTCATCTCATATATAAATAAAGAATCGCTATCGACATTTGAGTCTGCACACAGATCGCCAGAGCACAAACGTAGTCGACTTCGTTTTTATGTAATTAGAGGAATCATGCTACTGGGATCGCGTGACGTTGCCAAAAGTATACACACACACACACACACACACACACACACACACACACACACACACATATATATATATATATATATATATATATATATATATATATATATATATTACCAGCCATAATTATTATTATCATCAATTTTTTCAAAAGAAATTAAACTAATTGGAGTAGATAGACTAAACTATCTCCCGGTTCACACTCCTCCCACGTCTATTGAACAGGTGAAGGGGCTCATCCCTTGTTTCCTGTTTAGGATGCGGTTTCCGGTTTTCTCTTTTCCAATCTCCTCACTTTTTTTTTTCAATTTGGGTTAGATAGACTAAACTATCGCCCGGTTCACTCCACCCACGTCTATTGAACAGGTGAAGAGGCTCATCCCTTGTTTCCTATTTAGGATGTAGTTTCCGGCTTTATCTCTTTTCCAATCTTTTCACTCCTATGTAGCCCCCTGCACATCAGTGGCGTTACCGGCTTGCTCGGGGTGATATGATTTTTAAAAAAATCATATTATATTTAGTATTTATTGCCAAGTAGAAAATTCTAAATGAAAATAGAATGGTTCTTTTGTTAATACTTCACAATAACATGTGCATCAAATGAACTGTTCTTGTGTCCAGTTTTTGTGCTCTCTTCCCTATGCTAGTCTCTTCTTCTTATTGGATGGCCGAAGCAAAGGATTCCTGGCTGCCTTGTAAAATTTTGCAAAGTAATAATAATAAAAGAACCATTTTACTTTCATTTAGAATTATCCACTTGGCAATAAATATTAAAATAGTATGAAATAAATCATTTTTTTTCTAACGGGGTTGCCTAATAATTATGGCCGGTAGTGTATATATATATATAAGCATGAGGAGGAAACAAGGTTTGACAGTATTCTTTGAAGTCGTTATATCTAGTATATATGACTTTGCAAAAGTTAGATAGATAGATAGATAGATAGATAGATAGATAGATAGATAGATAGATAGATAGATAGATAGAAAAATAATTAGATAGATAGATAGATAGATAGATAGATAGATAGATAGATAGATAGATATACATACACACGTGATACCTAGATAGATAGATAAGAACACACTGATAGATAGATAGATAGATAGATAGATAGATAGATAGATAGATAGATAGATAGATAGATAGATAGATGTAACCTGCAAGTTGTTCAAATAGCAAAGAACTTTACTCTTTTTTAGGGGTGGGGGTGGGGGGTTATAATTAAACAGTATATTGATTTACATTTACTGGCCTGAATAATCGAATAATCTTGTTAAGAAAATATGCATCCTTGATAGATAGATAGATAGATAGATAGATAGATAGATAGATAGATAGATAGATAGATAGAAAAATAATTAGATAGATAGATAGATAGATAGATAGATAGATAGATAGATAGGTAGATATACATACACACGTGTTACCTAGATAGATAGATAAGAACACACTGATAGATAGATAGATAGATAGATAGATAGATAGATAGATAGATAGATAGATAGATAGATAGATGTAACCTGCAAGTTGTTCAAATAGCAAAGAACTTTACTCTTTTTTAGGGGTGGGGGTGGGGGGTTATAATTAAACAGTATATTGATTTACATTTACTGGCCTGAATAATCGAATAATCTTGTTAAGAAAATATGCATCCTTGATAATTTTAGATTAATTAGAGCAACAAAAAAGAAATAATAATGTTTAAACAAATAAATTAAAACATGTCAGAGTTAATCCTTTTCGTAACGGATTTCGTAAAAAGAATATCTTTGTCTACATTACGATACGTAAACAGACTGAACTATCGCCCGGTTCACACTCCACCCACGTCTATTGAACAGGTGTAGAGGCTCATCCCTTGTTCCCTGTTTAGGATGTGGTTTCCGGCTTTCTCTTTTCCGATCTTTTCACTTTTCTTTTTTTATTTATTTTTTTTTTTTTCAATTGGAGTAGATAGACTAAACTATCGCCCGGTTCACACTCCACCCACGTCTATTGAACAGGTGTAGAGGCTCATACCTTGTTCCCTGTTTAGGATGTGGTTTCCGGCTTTCTCTCTTCCAATCTATTCACTCTTACGTAGCCCCCTGCACACCAGTGGCCTTACCGCCTTGCTTGGGGTGATGTGATAAAAAAAAAGTCTAAATGTGAATATATCAAAAAGTCGGGAAAATGTGACACTAGGCCATTCCGCTTCCTTTCACTACCCAAATCATCAACTTCATAGTTATCTAGTTCTCATTTTTAATTGAACAATATTGACACACCTACAAGCATATTCGCAACTACTACCCCTTCATTTTTGTAAATAACCATTCAGTATGTCATACGTGATTCACGCTTGGACGATCATGTCTCGAATGAGACATGACTGACTGGGCTGAAGATATTTTCCCGCAGTAAGTTGCCATTGCTTTCTGCAGTGGACTGTTTGCCAGCCAAGGCTACAGAACCCAATTTGTCCTATTATTTAACCCATAACTGGAGGGAAGAGACGGATTAATACCTTTCCCAAGGGGTATTTGTGCGTAAGTGAATGCAAGGATTTCAACTGGAATTCGAACTCGGCTCCCCGATTTGTCGTTCCGAGCTGAGTTCGAATTCCAGTTGAAATCCTTGCTTTCACTTACGCACAAAGCAGTGAAATTACCATTATATTTTCTAAATAAATTATTGTCAGCTTTTATTTTAAAATATGACCTGAAAAAGAACAGTATTGTTCTGAAACATGAATTTTTTTGTGTAGTAACATAATGCATTTATAGATCATTGTAATAACAAAAGAGCAATATATATATATATATATATATATATATGAATGAGTTGAATATATAGATCGAAATTCGACAAGATGAATAGAAAAAGTAAATAACAGGTAAGAAAAAGTGTCTTTTATCAAACATGTTTCACTTTAACATCTTCTTCAGATATTATTTTTAAAGACGACTGATTTTAATTTCTTAAATCTACAGCGATAGTATGTTAACTGAGGTTTCATTTCATTGGTCAGATATGTGTTAGACGTAATAAAGGAATGAGTGGATATTTTAAATGAAAGTGTATGTATGCGTAAAAAAATGCATGTTTCAAGCGTATTTAAACTATAGATGAATTAAATGTATTTATATTTCGGTAACATTATTATGTGTGTGAATGACAAAAAGAAAACATTTCCGTTCAAAATTGCAGCAAAATAATGTATACAAGTATCAATCGATGAACGATTTTCTTTTTTAAAATAAAATACGAGAATCATGTATGAATGTGTGTGTATGAGAGAATCATTTATGAATGTTTGTTTATATCGATAAAGTTAGTGTGCAAATGAATTTCACACCCCACCCACATCTATTGAACAGGTGAAGAGGCTCATCCCTTGTTCCCTATTTAGGATGTGGTTTCCGGCTTTTTCTTTCCAATCTTTTCACTCTTTTCTTTTTTCTTTTCTTTTCTTTTTTTTTAATTGGATTAGACAGATTAAACTTGTCTTTTTTCTTTTCTTTTCTTGTTTTTTAATTGGAGTAGACAGACTAAACTATCGCCCGGTTTTTAATTTAAAAAAAAAATTCATCTTTTCTAACACGATCGAAATTTTTGTAAGAAAAATCTTGTTTTGATTTTAGTTAGTGGGTAATCGTTACGAGAGTTTACAATAGAAAACATAATATTACGTAACTCATTTTTTCCGGTGAGAAACATATTACTTTGGAAATTCTTGCAAAAATAAAATAATTGGCATATTTTTAATTAAACTTTTGGGACTGATTCAGAAATGAAGGAATTTATTTGTGAAATCATTATTTTTTAAAAATCTTGGTAAAAACTTTTTTTCTATCTGTTACCAACCTTCACTTTTCTTTTCTTTTTTTTTAATTGGATTAGACAGATTAAACTTTTCTTTTTTCTTTTCTTTTCTTGTTTTTTTAATTGGAGTAGACAGACTAAACTATCGCCCGGTTTTTAATTTAAAAAAAAAATTCATCTTTTCTAACACGATCGAAATTTTTGTAAGAAAATAGTCTCGAAAGAGACATGAATGACTGGGCAGAAGATTATCCCGCAGTAGGTTGCCATTGCTTTCTGCGGTAGACTGGTTGCCGACCAAGGCTATAGAACCCAATCTGTCCTGCTATTTAACCCATAACTGGAAGGAAGAGACGGATTAATACCTTTCCCAAGGGTATTTGCGCGTAAGTGAATACAATAAATTCAACTGGAATTCGAACTCGGCTCCCCGGCTTCTCGTTCCGAGCCGATATCCGCTGTACCACAATGCACATGAGGTAGTACTAAATCTAATTTATAAAAAAAACAACGCTGAAGTCCAGCCTACTTTGAAGATTGTTGTCTGCCCATTTAAATAATGTATGTTCCCACAATGTACAAGGTAACCAAAAAAGTGCTGTCCGTTTTTAAAGGAAAAAAAGAGAACGCTTCACAGTATGTGTAACTTATATTTAGTCTTCGAAGTAATCGCTATAGTCATCCAGCACCTTCTGCCAACGTGTCTCCAGCTGTCCAATGCCCTTGCGGTAGAACTCGGGGGGGTTTGAGGCAAAGACGTCTGTGAGGGCTTTGCGCAAGTCTACTTCATTGGTGAAGGATTTCCCACGAAGATGTTTATCCAGGGAGTGGAAGAGGTGGTAATCGGATGGTGCAAGGTCAGGTGAATAAGGTGGATGGCACAAAGTCTCCCACCCAAGTTGCTACATGGTATCCCTGACTACTCGCGCGACTTGCGGCCTGGCATTGTCATGATGGAAAAGCACACCTTTGCGATTCACCAGTGGCTCCTTCTGGCGCAGTGCCTGTTGCACGCGTTTCAATTACTGCGAATAAAGGTCTCCAGTGACCCGTTAGACTACTGTCCTCTTCAATGGCCGTCTTCAGGACTCTGTCATTCAAGACCTGTGGTCGTCTAGTACGAGGCTCATCATGGAGAGACAAATCTCTCGATTTGAATTTTCGAAATCAACGCCTTGCAGTACGTTCGTCCACAGCACTATCCCCAAACGCTTCACATATGCGGCGACTTGATGCAGCTGCTGATAAGCCTACTTTGAAGTCGTAAAGCAAACAGCCCCGAACGAGATCTCTAAACACTTTCATCCTTCTCACAGCTGTCCAGCTTATTACTGATGACCGGGCACGGTGCGCTTGTTTTTTATAACGTCTGATGTTCCTATTTCTGGCTGTCCGAATTTGAAAACATTTGCTACACGCATTTTGTATATATTTCAACTTCATTCGATGACTAATCGAAAACCGAACAGAACTTGTTTTTGGTTACCTTATATATATATATATATATATATATATATATATATATATATATATATATATATACCATCACTGGTAAGCACTCGATTGAATAAGGATGTGGTACGGTGGCAAGAAAGCAGCGATACGCAGGCTGCAACACGTTGTTCCTTTGTGGACCTCCAACAGCGTTTGGGGAACCCATTTGCTCATTTTGTACTTCTTACCTAGGCGGTGCAGGTGAAGTCTAACTATTACATCGGAAACGTTGAACTGTCTTGCAAGTTCACCACACGTTAGACTACTGTTCTCTTCAATGGCTGCCTTCAGGACTCCGTCATTCAAGACCTGTGGTCGTCCACTGCAAGGCTCATCACCAAGAGACAAATAAGCCGACTTGAATTATCGAATCAAACGCCTCTCAGTACGTTCATCCACATCATTATTCCCAAACGCTTCACATATGCGGCGACTTGATGCAGCTGCTGATAAGCCTACTTTGAAGTCGTAAAGCAAACAGCCCCGAACGAGATCTCTAAACACTTTCATCCTTCTCACAGCTGTCCAGCTTATTACTGATGACCGGGCACGGTGCGCTTGTTTTTTATAACGTCTGATGTTCCTATTTCTGGCTGTCCGAATTTGAAAACATTTGCTACACGCATTTTGTATATATTTCAACTTCATTCGATGACTAATCGAAAACCGAACAGAACTTGTTTTTGGTTACCTTATATATATATATATATATATATATATATATATATATACCATCACTGGTAAGCACTCGATTGAATAAGGATGTGGTACGGTGGCAAGAAAGCAGCGATACGCAGGCTGCAACACGTTGTTCCTTTGTGGACCTCCAACAGCGTTTGGGGAACCCATTTGCTCATTTTGTACTTCTTACCTAGGCGGTGCAGGTGAAGTCTAACTATTACATCGGAAACGTTGAACTGTCTTGCAAGTTCACCACACGTTAGACTACTGTTCTCTTCAATGGCTGCCTTCAGGACTCCGTCATTCAAGACCTGTGGTCGTCCACTGCAAGGCTCATCACCAAGAGACAAATAAGCCGACTTGAATTATCGAATCAAACGCCTCTCAGTACGTTCATCCACATCATTATTCCCAAACGCTTCACATATGCGGCGACTTGATGCAGCTGCTGATAAGCCCGCTGTGAAGTAGTAAAGCAAACAGCCCCGAACGAGATCTCTAAACACTTTCATCCTTCTCACAGCTGTCCAGCTTATTACTGATGGCCGGGCACGGTGCACTTGTTTTTTATAACGTCTGATGTTTCTACTTCTGGCTGTCCGAATTTGAAAAACATTTGCTACACGCATTTTGTATATATTTCAACTTCATTCAATGACTAATCAAAAAACGGACAGAACTTGGTTACCTTGTATCTTACAAAGACAAAATAATTCTTAAAATTAAAAAAAAGATACAATGTTCATTTATAACTTATGCTCTAATATAACTTAAAAATTGAAATTATTTTACTAAAATAAATGACCAACACAAAACTTAATTAGTTTTCTTAACTAAAATTTACTTTAATATACCATAATTATTTAATCCTAATTCTAACATAAACATTCCAGCCCCTTTACTCATGAAGTAGTTAAAAAAATCTAATTTCCAATAAAAAACCTAAAACCCAACCTTCTGTTAAAAATTATTGTCTAACCATTTAAAAAATCTAAGGTCCCATTATGTATCTTACACAGACAAAATGAAAGTGACATGTCTAGACACCAGTCCATCCTGCTTCCTTTCACGCGCCAAATGTTAAAACGCCATGGTTACATAATTCTCATTTTTGATTGAACAATATTGACACACCTAAAGCATATTCTCCAACTACCAGTCCATAATTTTCTAAATAACCATGAATTCATTTTATATTTTCAATAAAAATTATTTGCACCATTTATTTTAACATATTACCTGAAGAAGAATAGTATTGTTCTGAAATATGGAAAATTTTATGTAGTGATGTAATGCTTTTATAAACCATTTTAATAACAAAATTACAATATTAAGCTCTACGCAGTATTGAGCACTCTTTATAAACGTAAATGCTTGAATAGTGGGTTTTAATCAACGTGTTATTTCACAATATATATATAAATTCAAATTTTCCAAAATGGGATGGCCATTTCAACTTGTAAATATAACAGTTGTCTCATCAGCGATAACAAACATTGTGGAAAAATAAATTTATTTGTTTGTCTGTGTATAAAAAAACAGAAGTATGCATAGAAAAAAAAGAAAAAAACGTGGCAGATCTTTTCTGTCGAAACTTATAAGTTTGCTACTTGGTGACAGAAGTGAAAATAGATACATTAAAGTAAATTAAAAATTTTAAATTTAGATTAATTATTCCGAAATTTAATTAAATTTAGGAGTTTTTTGTGATTTGCTTGAAGCATTGTGTATATTAGATGTATGGGTAGGTCTTGAAGGCTATCACAATGCGTTTAGTAAAATAAACGAAGGTAAAGAAGGTGTTGGATATTACCTATTTATTATTCATTAATATTTCGAGATCTAAATCTCATCTTCAGAATGGGAGGAGAAATTGGTTTCACGTCCATCCGCTCGTGGAAAGACAGGGTCCACAAGCGGACGGACGTGAAAACAAGCTCTCCTACCATTCTGAAGATGAGATTTTGATCTCAAAATATTAATGAATAATAAATAGGTAATACCCAACACCTTCTTTACCTTTCTAATAATAGAGAGATGTAGAGTAAGATAGATATGAGAAGGCAGATGTTAATACATTGAGGGATGAGACGCGTCCGTCGCGAGAAGCGTCCGTCGCGAGAAGCGTCCGTCACGTGATGCAGAAAGCAACAGAGTCTGAATATTTCTAAACGTAAATCTAACTGTAATAATACTTTTAAATGTTGTTTTAAAGAAAATTTTTTAAGTGTATCTAAAAAATGTTTAACTATTGAAATATTTATAAAGATTCAAAACACCTAAGTCCCTATTTAACCCTTGCCTATATGTATTTAATTTTAAAATCCAGTATTTTTCTTTCTTTCTTTGTGAGTATGTGGAACTAAAATCGGAATCTATCAGTAAACATTTGCAGTTTTCTAATGTGTGTCCTGGTTGATTGAAGTGTTCAGCTATGAGGGAATAAGGGTTGTTTTGGCGTATGCTTAGTTTATGATTATAAAACGGAATCTCAAACTGTTTCCAGATTCACCAATATATCCACTATTTGGACATACTGAACAGAAGAGAAAATATATTCTATTTTGGCTGTCACAGGTGAGGCGTGGTAGGTGTAATTTGATGTTGATGTTGGGTATAGAAAATACTTTATCGTTTACTAAATGTTTGCGAAGCAAACAACGAGATTTATTGCATTTGTAATTCCCTAATAGGTTTGTATTTTTTAGATATTTGGTAGAGGTGAGGATAGCTGATAGAAAAAGAAAAAGAAAAAGAAAAAGATAAAATAAAATAAAATAAAATAAACAAGAAAAGAAAAATTGGCATCGTCTGGGTTCGCAAAAAAGGAAAGAGAATTGTAACGTAAAAGGAACAGACACCGTGTTGAATTGATATATATATATATATATATATATATATATATATATATATATATATAGGATTGATTCAACACGCCGTCTGTTCTTTTTACGTTACAATTCTCTTTCCTTTTTTGCGAACCCAAATGATGCCAATTTTTCTTTTCTTGTTTATTTTAATTTATTTTATCTTTTTTCTTTTTTCTTTGTTTAAATTTCCTTGCAAATCTATTTAAAAAGGAAAATTAGACTGATTTTTCTCCAGTTTCTGAAAGGATTTTTTTGTTGCTGAGGTGATGTGTTAGCCCCGTGGGGATTTTCATATCGAAATGATCATCCAACATCATTGAATTAAACCTATTTTAATTTATATATATATATATATATATATATATATATATATATATATATATATATATATATGCAAACTTATCACTATACGCGTTTCGAAAAAACCTCCGCGTATATATGCGGAAGGAAAAATGGTTGTTAAAAAAAGAAAGCGCTAAGCACATGAACATCAGCCAAAGCGATTTGGACCGAGCAAGTACGTAGCCCAAAGAAAAACCCGAGACGAGTAATCAATAACAAAAATGCGCTCAATACGTAAGCAGAGTAGAATAAGTAAATTAACCTAGTGAGCAACAAACCTACCAAGGTTTCACCTAAACGGATCTTCAGGGAAGCCAACCTTCCCTGAAGATCCGTTTAGGTGAAACCTTGGTAGGTTTGTTGGCTCAGTAGGTTAATTTACTTAATTTATATATATATATATATATATATATATATATATATATATATATATTGGGCGTGTATAATGATAATATACACGCTAAAAAGTATGCCTCCTTCTACCGAGCGCCCATAGCTCAGAGTTAGAGTTGCCGACTGACGCCAATTCGGTCGGGTTTCAATCCTGGCTAAAAATCAATTGGATGTCTAAGCGTACTGATGAGCTGTGATACAGCGAAACAGATCTGTCTGCGGATGACTATATATATATAGTCATACGCAGACAGGCGTGTATAATGATAATATACATTCTAAAAAGTCTGCCTTCTTCTACCGTGCACCCATGGTCCAGAGGTAGAATCGCCGACTGATGCCACTTCGGTCGGGTTTCAATCCTGGGTTAGAAGCAATCGGAGTCTAACCTGTACTGATCAGCTGTGATACAGCGAAACAGATCTGTCTGCGGACGACTATATATATATATAGGGGGGCGTTGGTAAAGAAACTTAAATAGAAAAGAAATATAGAAATATAGACTAATAGATATCAACAAACATATGAGATAGATAGATAGATAGATAGATAGATAGATAGATAGATAGATAGATAGATAGATAGATAGATAGACTTGGAAACCCATTATAAAACAAAAAAAACTGATTTCATATCTCTTTTCATGGCTAAGAATAAATCGTGACTTCCATTGTCCCACGCACAGTGTGGTGTGATGAACCTATGGTCAAGCAGTGGGTCTGTTTTCTGACAGATTTGTCACAAGTCAGTGGTGTGTAACATTCGAAGGAAAATAGGTTATTGCCGAGAGTAGGATCAGTTCATGTCAATTAATTTGAGTGATTAGTTTGAACAAGAACCATTTGGGAAAGATCACAAGACTGGCTTTATCTGGGGGGCAAAGTTCAGTTGAGCCAATCTTTGATGACAACTGAGCAAAAGAAAAAGTACAAGAGAAAGTTTGAGAGAGAAAGATAGAGAGAGAAAGAAAGAAAGAGAGAGAGAGAGAGAGAGAGAGAGAGAGAGAGAGAGAGAGAGAGAGAGAGAGAGAGAGAGAGAGAGAGAGAGAGAGGAAGTAAAGGGATAATAAGAAGAAGTAAAAGAGAAGGAGGTTGAGGGGAGGAATATTCATAAACAGGGTGTGAAAAATAAAAAGTCTGTATCGTTTATCTACCTTTTTCTCTCTTTCTATTTCTCTTTCACTCTCTGTCTCCATTTCTCTTTCTCTCTCTCTCTCTCTCTCTCTCTCTCTCTCTCTCTCTATCTCCATTTCTCTCTTTACTCTCTCTATTTCTTTTTCACTCTTTCTCTCTCTATTTCTGAACTTCATTTATAGAAACGACACAGAGACACAACATCACGGCGGTGGGAAAGTGACTGAACCATATTCCTCAGACCTGGATCAATAATATAATTTTTTTCTATTTTTAGACTTAAAAACATCACTTAATATTTTAAACATAACTTGAAGAAAACAAGCATTCTTTCGAAATATTGTTTTTGTCAAACTGTTTTTCTTTGTTCTATTTTTTTTCTTAATCACGCCCTTTCTTGTTGAAAACGATTGGAAGTATGACAACAATCATTTTGTTCATTATTATTATTATTATTATTATTATTAGTAGTAGTAGTAGTATGTCATTTTTCATCATATTTCGATTTCTGCTATGGTCGCACTACCAACCAAGTCTGCGGGAAGACCTAAGGCAGGTCGTGGTGTGTTGTTATGGCTCCATTTCATTTTTTTTTCTATCTTCCCTATCATCCCTAGCGTTACATAGACAAAGTTTTCCTTAGTATGTGGGCTGTACTTAATAAGACCATTTTTTGTGTATCTCTTAAGCTGGGGTTTCCAGGGATTCTTTCAATGTGTTGTTTTGCTCCATTTTTTATCATTCCAAGTGCACCTACTATCACTGGCACAACTCTTGTTTTCAATTTCCACATTTTTTTCTATTTCAATTTCCAGGTCTTTATATTTTGACAGTTTTTCAAATTCCTTGATTGCTATATTATTATTATTATTATTATTATTATTATTATTATTATTATTATTATTATATTTTTATTTCCTCTATGGTCACACTACCTACTAAGTCTGCGGAAGTCCTAAGACAGGCAGTTGTGTGTTGTTGTGGCTACATTTCATGATTTGTTTTTTCAACTCCCATAGCATCACTAGCGTTACATGGACAAAGTTTCTCTTAGTGAGTGAGATATACTTATGAAGACAATTTTTGTATTTCTCTTAAGCTAGAATTTCTAGGGATTTTTTCAATGTATTGTTGTGTTTCTTTTTTATCATTTCAAGAGCACCTCTATAATTGGTGCTATTCTTGTTTTCAGTTTCCCCATTTTTTCCTATTTCGATTTCCAGGTCTTTATACTACTTTATTATTATGTCATTTTTTATTATAATTCGATTTCTGCTATGGTCGCACGACCTACTAAGTCTACAGGAAAACCTAACGCAGGTCGTGGTGTGTTGTTATGGCTCCATTTCATGCTTTTTTTTTTATATCTCCCTAGTATTAACTTTATCAACATTGGGTTTATTAGCACGTTTTGGATATTGGCCATGCAGGGGTTTGTCTTGCCAGCGTTGTTTCGTCTGTTCAAGAGCTTTATCCTTGGCCTTTTTAAATATTTTTTTGCCGCAATAGTTGGTTCTTGGCTTCTGTTTTGCTTTTCCACAGAATCTACTAAATGTAAATCTTGTTTGTATCTACTGCCTTCTTTCGTTATTGAATATTTTTTCTTTCTGTCTTCATGTTGTTTGACTAATTGTATTATTATTATTATTATTATTATTATTATTATTATTATTATTATTATACTTCGATTTCTGCTATGGTCTCACTACCTACTAAGTCTATGGAAAGACCTAAGGCCGGTAGTAGTGAGTTGTTATGGCTACATTTCATGATTTGTTTTTTATAACTTCTATAACATCACTAGCGTTACATGGACAAAGTTCTCCTTAGTGTGTAGACTGCACTTATCAACACAATTTTTGTATGTCTCTAAAGCTGGGATTTCCAGGGATTTTTTTCAATGTGTTGTTGAGTTCAATAAGATTTATACGGAGCTGTTCGTTTAATTCATCTCAGTATCTAATTATCTAACCAAAAATAGCAAGATTAGCAAGATAACCATCATATTAAGCACGTTTCAGTGGCATGCCTTCACGCTGGCGGCGTTTCATTCGTTTTGACGCATTGATTACCAGTACGTCCGTGTTTTCAGTACAAGACGAGCAAAATTTGTACAAAGACTTATAATATTTTGTCGATTTATATATTTTTATACTTGAAATTTTTTTTAAAATTTAACTTGAAAAAGGCAGACATAATCTCAAAATATTTTTAACATTGACAATCATTTCTTTTCATTTTTTTAAATCGTGTTCTTCTCTTAAGTGCTGAAAAATATTGGAGGAATTATGTCACTAATTTTGTTTGTTTTTTTTCTTTGTTTTGCTTTTATAATCGTGTCGTCCCAAGCAAGACATTTCACTGCCACTTTTGAGCAGGGGGTTACATAGGAGGAAAGTTATGAGAAAGAGTGACAGGTTAAAGGGGGTGTCAAGAAGTGGTTAAAAGAAGAATTACTGTGGCCATAAAGTAAGGGATCAGTTTATATACTGATTGTAATGTGGAATTGATCCCCACTTTATATTCGCATTATAATAGTATATAATTTATTTTTATAATCATATCGCACCAAGCAAAGAATTTTACTACCACTGTTGAACACAGGGTTACATAAGAGGAAAGTTATGAGAAAGAGTGACAGGTTATAGAGGGTGTCAGGAAGTGGATAAGAGAAGGATGAGAATACTGATGAGAGTGGAGTGGACGGAGAGAGGATGCAGGTTGGTGTCATGATAGATAGATAGATAGATAGATAGATAGATAGATAGATAGATAGATAGATTTTTTTTATAATCATATCGCCCCAAGTAGCGCATTTCACTGCCATTGTTTTGCAAGGTTTACATAGAAGATAAGTTATGAGAAAAAGTGACAGGTTACAGTGGGTGTCAAGAAGAGGGTAAGAGAATGATGAGAATACTGATGAGAGTGGAGGGGACGAAAAAGGAGCATGAGAAAGAGAGAGAGAAAGAGAGAGAGAGGATGCAAATTAGTGAGATAGGAGATGACTATTGACTTTACATTTGAATTCTTGAAGATTGTAGCTGTCGGGAAAGCAAGTAAATGGAAGGGAATTCCACAGGCAGTAAGTATATAGGAGACACCAGTGAGCTAAGTTTATCTGAACAGAAGCCATGAAATTATTTGTAGAAGAGACACAGGGAAGCCACATTGCGCCGGTGAGAAAATGACTATATCCTAGCTGCCAAGTCGGGATCGATCACATTACAGATATTCCTTTGGATTTTGTCAAGGATCCCTAAGTGGAGAGAAGATCAGATATGGCAGCAGTATTCAATGCACGTGTGGATGGTAGATTTGTATATGTGCAGGATTTTTTCAGACGGGAAAAACTTTCTGGCCCTGCACAGAGAACCATCCTTCTTAGCAGCGGATTTAGCTATGGACTCGATATAGTCATTCCACTTGAGGTCTGTTGTGAGAGTTAACCCGAGGAGGCGCAGTGTTTTACTTTCAGGGAGACCAACATGATCCATGCTAATAGTGTGGGGGGTGGGTAGGAGCGATTGTCTGTGGTGATTATTATTATTATTATTATTATTATTATTATTATTATTATTGCCTTATTGCGTGTTCACATATTACAGAGAATGGTGACTTACACTAGAGATTCAGGAACTGCTTTCACCATTTTAGCTGTCTTAGAGAGAGGTTCAACTGTTCACCTTGTATTCAGTTCCTACAGTTTTATCCCAGGTTCTTCTTCAGGACAATTTCCAGTACCATGAGAACGGCTAACATGGCTATAAAACTTAATGTTCAGCAATATTGTCAATTCTCTCTTAAGGATTAGATATTTCCACAATTTTTTTTTGTTTTTTTGTCAGCTGTTTGGTAAGTCTATAGTTATTGCCAGAGAAATAAGACACGTATTGAAGTTGTTGTTATTGTTGCTGCTTCTGCTGCTAATGATGATGATGATGATGATGATACGAGATTATGAATCGGGATGTGGTGATACCAACATTGTGTGGGAGACTAAAAACAGACAAATGGGACATAAAATAATTGTTCTACCCAGACTTCAGCGTTTTTTTATACCCCTTTAAAGGATTTGCATCGTCGCAAAGATGGGTTTTTTTCCCTTATAAAAAAGCCAGACTTGTTGGATCCAATTGATCTCTCCACACAAGAGATAGAAAACAGTCACGCCTCCGCCATTTTTCCTATCACCTCTTCGTCCTTTTAATACTACAATCTTCACTAAGACACCGATTAGCAGTAAAGTAATTAATTTATGCAACTAATTATCTCACTTGAGATGAGAAAGCAAGACAGACAGACAGACAGACAGAGAGGAGGTGAAAAAAGTAAACCAATTTAACGCTAAAACGGAAAGGAAAAATAAGACCAAATATTTTATGAGCAAGAAACCAGGAGAAAAAGAAAAGAAAACTTGATAAAAAATGATACCAAGTGAAGAAATAAAGAAGATTGTAAATAGCATAATAGAGGGAAAGAAACACACAAAGGAGCAAAGAAAGAAAGGGGATTGGAAATGGCATAATAGAGCCAGATTTAGAGGGAAAAACGAAGATTGGAAACAGCAAACTAGAAAGAAAAAAGAAAGAAAGAAAGAAAGATTGAAAGAAATAAAAAATGAATGAAAGTTGGTTGGAATTGATATAGAAGAAAGAAAGAAAGAAAGAAAGAAATGAATGTAAGTGGGTTGGAACTGATATAAAAGAAAGAAAGAAAGAGAGAGAGAGAAAGATTGAAAGAAATAAAAAATGAATGAGATTCGATTGAAATTGATATAGAAAGAAAGAAAGAAAGAAAGAAAGAAAGAAATGAATGTAAGTGGGTTGGAATTGATATAGAAGAAAGAAAGAAAGAAAAAAAGAGAGAGAGAAAGATTGAAAGAAATAAAAAATGAATGAAAGTCGATTGGAACTGATATAAGAAAGAAAGAAAGAAAGAAAGAAAGAAAGAAAGAATGAATGAATGAATGAAAGTGGATTGGAATTGACATAGCAGAAAGAAAGAAAGAAAGAAAGAGAGAGAGAGAGAGAGAGAGAGAGAGAAAGATTGAAAGAAATAAAAAATGAATGAAAGTGGATTGGAATCGACATAGAAAGAAAGAAAGAAAGAAAGAAGAGAATTGGAAATTACATAGTAAATATTTAAATAAAGAAGAGAGAAAGAATGATAGAAAAAAAGAAAGATTTTTGAAAAAATGATATATTAGAACGAACGAAAGAGTATTAGAAATGATATAATAAAGAAAGTGAATTAAAGAAAGAGAATAAAAAATGGCATAATAGAAGAAAGAAAGAAAGAAAGAAAGAAAGAAAGAAAATGAAAAAGAAAGATTATTGGAAATAACAGTAGAAAGGAAGAAAGAAAAAAAGAGATATGGAAATGACATAGTAGAAAGATAGTGTATTAGAAAAGACATAATAGAAGGTAAATAAGAAAGAAAGAAAGAAAGAAAGAAAGAAAGAAAGAAAGAAAGAAAGAAAGAAAAATAATGAAGTAATGAAAGAGGACTAGAAATGACACACTAGAAAAAAAGAAAGAAAGAAAGAAAGGAAGAAAGAAAGAAAAAAAGATAGGAAGAAAAAGAGAGAAAGAAAAAAGAAAGATTTTTTCAATGACATAGTAGAAAGAAAGAAAGAAAGAAAGAAAGAAAGAAATATGACTGGAAATTACATTGTAAAACAATAAAGGCCGATTGAAAATAAGGAAAGAATAAAAGAAAAAATTGAAAGACGTTTAGAAATGACATAGTAGATGGAGAGAAAGAGAGAGGTTTGGAAATTAGGCGGCAAAAAGAAAGAAAGAAAGAAAGAAAGAAAGTGTAATCTTGAATGACATATTTAAAGAAAGAAAGAAAGATAAAAGAAAGAAAGAAAAATAATGAAATGAAGATTGAAAGGAAAAATGCTAAAAGATTAAAAGACGGGGAAAGAAAGAGAGACTATAGGTCCGAGAAAAAAATAAGCGATACAGAAAGAAAGAAAGAATGACCGAAATGAAGAATGGTAGAAAGACTATAAGAAAATGGCATAGTAGAAAGAAACAAAAATGAAAGACTGTAATCGCGAAATTGATGTAACAGAAATAGAGTGAGTAAAATGGAGAGAAAAAAAACGCCATTAAGTGATGAAAAAGAAAAGAAATTTGTTACTTTCTGGCCATTTCTGGAATGGCAATGTCACCATAGATGAATAAAAGATGTGAAAGAAATAATAAGAATAAAAATGAAAACAGAAGTAAAAAAAAATAATTCTTGTATTAAAAAGGCCAATAAAGCAAGAAAGTAAAATGCATCCTGGCCGCGTCTGTTATAGCAACAACGCCATGGCTTATTTAAAAGGCATAACGCGTCTTCGTTGGTCTTTAATGGTTGTAATCTGGGTACATTTGCCGCCTGAGCGAGTCCGTTTGGTTGGTAAATCAAGTCTGTGGTTTGCGGGATGGTTGACTGGTCCGATGAGTGGTTGATTGTCGGTACGGAGTGGGTGGTGAAGTGAATGAAGAGAGGAAGCTGTTTGGCGGAGAATGTCAAAATGTGTTTAATGAAAAGAGTAACTATATCGACTGACTGCAAACATTTAAGAGCCTCTTATTGACACGGTAAGGCAGTAGAAAAGGTCAGAAATTATTCTCTCCTCCTCACTGAAGTGATATACCTTATATAAGTACTTGTTTCCAGCAGACTGTCGAACTTAGATTTGAAAGAAGCGATCTTTTTTAAGGCCTGAAAATTTGGATAGGGATATGCAAATCTTCAAACGACTGACTTTAACAAAGGGAATAGCTGTCCTGTTTAAACAGCTTAATAATGTTGACAGGATGAAAAAATTTGCATTTAACCAAACTCCAAATATTATGCGTTTCAAACATTTATGATCATTTGGTTGTGGAATTAAAGTTTCAAAGCCGATTATTTAAAGACCTACAATGCAGTGATGTGTCGAAATGAGTAGGTCTATGTTGTGGCCTGTTAAGCAAGGAAGAAAGTCACGGAAAACATAAAGGTGGGTTCAAACAGACTCTTAGAATAACAGAACATATATACAAGTAAAAGTGTTAGTACCAACAAATAGAAGTGTACGTCCGAACAGTATAGTTGCGCTGCGTCACGACTGTCTTACGACTGCTTCTTGACTGCCTCTAGACTGACTCCCCGGAAGTCACTCAGATTAGTCTAAATGGAGGAGGAAGAGTCCATTCCACAGTAGAATAGGGTACCATAACAGTTTACATGGCAATGGTGGAGCAAAGTGAGTATCTCTACATTGCAGTGAAGTATCAATATCAGAAGGTTTATATTGCAATGAAGTGTCAAAATTAGAAGCTCTAAATTGCAATGAAATATTAAAATGAGTAGATCTGTATTGCAATCTAAATCTAAACTTATTTTATAAATGGAACTGTGTGTGTGTGTGTGTGTGTGTGTGTGTGTGTCTGTGTGTGTGTACCCGTTACCTATAGACTCCGAAACGGCTGAACCGATTTTCTTGACAATTTACACAGTTGTACTATAAGCGTCTGCGAGTGTTCTTAGCTAGGTTTTGTGTCGAGGTACCCCAGATAAATCGATAATCGAAAAAAATCGGGTTATAGAAAGAGTAGTCCGATTTTAATCATATTTGATACACTCATAGACAAAGACATAAGAAACGATATTCAGAAGTTTCAAGGTTGCAGTTCTTACAATAGTACAGAAAATTGATAATATGTATATATAAAAGACAAGATGTTTGTGCGTGTGTCTGTTTATCTGTCTGTATTTCCTTTATACAAATCCACAATCCGATTCTCACCAAACTTCAAAATATCGAAACTAGGAAATCAAAATTTGACTTACATCCATTCATTTTTCTTTCAGTCTACGGTTTTGCTTTAACTGGAAACAACTATTGCTTTTTAGTCTTTTGTGCCAACGTCCAAAGAGTCTGAGCTCCAGGACCATGGATTAGTTTTAAAGCTTTCATTACACCCGAGCAACGTCGGGCTATTCTGCTAGTATATATATATATATATATATATATATATATATATATATATATATATATATATATATGTATATACACTAGGTGCGATTGGTAAATAGTCGCAATTATTTTATTATTTTAAATATTCTTTAGGCTGAGTCTGAGCTCCAGGACCATGGATTAGTTTTAAAGCTTTCATTACACCCGAGCAACGTCGGGCTATACTACTAGTGATTTATAAAATATTGTCTATATTGCAACTAATTATCAAAATTTCTAGGTCTACGTTACAATAATGTATCCAAACAAGAAGGTCTACATTTAGGTGAAACCCCAAAATGTGTAGGTCAACATTGCAATGAAGCTTCGGAATGAGTAAGGCTTCATTGCAATGAAGTATCAAAATTAGTAGATATACATTGCAGGGTTATGTCTAAGAGTAGGTCTAAGCGAGTAGGTCTAAGCGAGTAGGTCTAAGAGAGTAGGTTTACAGTAGGTCTAAGAGAGTAGGTCTAAGAGTAGGTCACAAGAGAGTAGGTCTACAGTAGGTCTAGAGAGTAGGTCTAAGAGTAGGTCTACAGTAGGTCTAAGAGAGTAGGTCTAAAAGAGTAGGTCTACAGTAGGTCTAAGAGAGTAGGTCTAAGAGAGTAGGTCTACAGTAGGTCTAAGAGTAGGTCTAAGAGAGTAGGTCTACAGTAGGTCTAAGAGAGTAGGTCTAAGAGAGTAGGTCTACAGTAGGTCTAAGAGAGAGAGAGAGAGAGAGAGAGAGAGAGAGAGAGAGTAGGTCTACAGTAGGTCTAAGAGTAGGTCTAAGAGAGTAGGTCTACAGTAGGTCTAACTGAGAGTAGGTCTAAGAGAGTAGGTCTACAGTAGGTCCACAAGAGAGTAGGTCTAAGAGAGTAGGTCTACAGTGAGTCTAAGAGAGTAGGTCTAAGAGAGTAGGTCTACAGTAGGTCTAGAGTAGGTCTAGAGAGTAGGTCTACAGTAGGTCTAAGAGAGTAGGTCTAGAGTAGGTCTACAGTAGGTCTAGAGTAGGTCTAAGAGAGTAGGTCTACAGTAGGTCTAAGAAGAGTAGGTCTAAGAGAGTAGGTCTACAGTAGGTCTAAGAGAGTAGGTCTAAGAGAGTAGGTCTACAGTAGGTCTAAGAGAGTAGGTCTAAGAGAGTAGGTCTACAGTAGGTCTAAGAGAGTAGGTCTAAAGTAGGTCTACAGTAGGTCTAGAAGTAGGTCTAAAGAGTAGGTCTACAGTAGGTCTAAGAGAGTAGGTCTAAGAGTAGGTCTACAGTAGGTCTAGAGAGAGTAGGTCTAAGAGAGTAGGTCTACAGTAGGTCTAAGAGAGTAGGTCTAAGCGAGTAGGTCTAAGAGAGTAGGTTTACAGTAGGTCTAAGAGAGTAGGTCTAAGAGTAGGTCTACAGTAGGTCTAAGAGAGTAGGTCTAAGAGAGTAGGTCTACAGTAGGTCTAAGAGAGTAGGTCTAAGAGAGTAGGTCTACAGTAGGTCTAAGCGAGTAGGTCTAAGAGAGTAGGTCTACAGTAGGTCTAGAGTAGGTCTAAGAGAGTAGGTCTACAGTAGGTCTAAGAAGAGTAGGTCTAGAGGTAAGTGCAGTAGGTCTAAGAGTAGGTCTAAGAGAGTAGGTCTACAGTAGGTCTAAGAGAGTAGGTCTAAGAGAGTAGGTCTACAGTAGGTCTAAGAGAGTAGGTCTAAGAGTAGGTCTACAGTAGGTCTAAGAGAGTAGGTCTAAGAGTAGGTCTACAGTAGGTCTAAGAGAGTAGGTCTAAGAGAGTAGGTCTACAGTAGGTCTAAGAGAGTAGGTCTAAGAGAGTAGGTCTACAGTAGGTCTAAGAGAGTAGGTCTAAGAGAGTAGGTCTACAGTAGGTCTAAGAGTAGGTCTAAGAGAGTAGGTCTACAGTAGGTCTAGAGTAGGTCTAAGCGAGTAGGTCTAAGAGAGTAGGTTTACAGTAGGTCTAAGAGAGTAGGTCTAAGAGAGTAGGTCTAAGAGAGTAGGTCTACAGTAGGTCTAAGAGAGTAGGTCTAAGAGAGTAGGTCTACAGTAGGTCTAAGAGAGTAGGTCTAAGAGAGTGAGTCTACAGTAGGTCTAGAGTAGGTCTAAGAGTAGGTCTACAGTAGGTCTAGAGTAGGTCTAAGAGAGTAGGTCTACAGTAGGTCTAAGAGAGTAGGTCTAAGAGAGTAGGTCTACAGTAGGTCTAAGAGAGTAGGTCTAAGAGAGTAGGTCTAAGAGTAGGTCTACAGTAGGTCTAAGAGAGTAGGTCTAAGAGTAGGTCTACAGTAGGTCTAAGAGAGTAGGTCTAAGAGAGTAGGTCTACAGTAGGTCTAAGAGAGTAGGTCTAAGAGAGTAGGTCTACAGTAGGTCTAAGAGAGTAGGTCTAAGAGAGTAGGTCTACAGTAGGTCTAAGAGAGTAGGTCTAAAGAGGTAGGTCTACAGTAGGTCTGAAGATAGGTCTAAGAGAGTAGGTCTACAGTAGGTCTAAGAGAGTAGGTCTAAAGAGAGTAGGTCTACAGTAGGTCTAAGAGAGTAGGTCTAAGCGAGTAGGTCTAAGAGAGTAGGTTTACAGTAGGTCTAAGAGAGTAGGTCTAAGAGAGTAGGTCTAAGAGTAGGTCTGCAGTAGGTCTAAGAGAGTAGGTCTAAGAGAGTAGGTCTACAGTAGGTCTAAGAGAGTAGGTCTAAGAGGATAGGAATATACAGTAGGTCTAAGAGAGTAGGTCTAAGAGGAGTAGGTCTACAGTAGGTCTAAGAGAGTAGGTCTAAACGAGTAGGTCTAGAAGTGAGTTTTACAGTAGGTCTAAGAGAGTAGGTCTAGAGTGGTCTAAGAGAGTAGGTCTACAGTAGGTCTAGAGAGTAGGTCTAAGAGAGTAGGTCTAAGAGAGTAGGTCTAAGCAGTAGGTCTAAGAGAGTAGGTTTACAGTAGGTCTAAGAGAGTAGGTCTAAGAGAGTAGGTCTAAGAGAGTAGGTCTACAGTAGGTCTAAGAGAGTAGGTCTAAGAGAGTAGGTCTACAGTAGGTCTAAGAGAGTAGGTCTAAGAGAGTAGGTCTGGTAGGGTCTAAGCAAGAGTAGGTCTAAGAGAGTAGGTCTACAGTAGGTCTAAGAGAGTAGGTCTAGAAGTGAGTCTACAGTAGGTCTAAGAGAGTAGGTCTAAGTGAGTCTACAGTGGGTCTAAGAGAGTAGGTCTAAGAGGAGGTAGGTCTACAGTGAGCCTGAAGTAGGTCTAAGAGAGTAGGTCTACAGTAGGTCTAAGAGAGTAGGTCTAAGAGAGTAGGTCTACAGTAGGTCTAAGAGAGTAGGTCTAAGAGAGTAGGTCTACAGTAGGTCTAAGAGAGTAGGTCTAAGAGAGTAGGTCTACAGTAGGTCTAGAAGTAGGTCTAAGAGAGTACAGGTCTACAGTAGGTCTAAGAGAGTAGGTCTAAGAGTAGGTTTACAGTAGGTCTAGAGAGAGTAGGTCTCAGCAGTAGGTCTAAGAGTAGGTTTACAGTAGGTCTAAGAGAGTAGGTCTAAGAGAGTAGGTCTAAGAGAGTAGGTCTACAGTAGGTCTAAGAGAGTAGGTCTAAGAGAGTAGGTCTACAGTAGGTCTAAGAGAGTAGGTCTAAGAGAGTAGGTCTACAGTAGGTCTAGAGTAGGTCTAAGAGAGTAGGTCTGCAGTAGGTCTAAGAGAGTAGGTCTAAGAGAGTAGGTCTACCGTAGGTCTAAGAGAGTAGGTCTAAGAAAGTAGGTCTACAGTAGGTCTGAAAGAGTAGGTCTGAAAGAGTAGGTCTCGGTAGGTCTATGAAAAGTAGATACAAGTAGGTCTACAGTAAGTCCCTGAAAGTAGGTCAAAGCAGAAGTGAGTCTAAGAAAATGAGTTTACAGTAGGTCTAAAGTAGGTCTAAGAAATGAGTCTAAAGTAGGTCTACAATGAGTCTAAGAAGTAGGTCTAAGAAAGTAGGTCTACAGTAGGTCTAAGAAGTAGGTCTGAAAATGAGGTCTGATGAGTCCTAGAAAAGTAGGTCTAAGAAGAAGTAGGTCTACAATGGAGGTCTGAAAGTAGGTCTAAGCAAGTAGGTCTAAGAAAGTAAGGTTACAGTAAGTCTGAAAAATGAGTCTAAGAAAGTAGGTCTAAAGTAGAGTCTACAGTGAGTCTGAAAATGAGTCTAAAGAAGTAGGTCTAAAAGTAGGTCTACAGTAGGTCTAAGAAAGTAGGTCTAAACGAGTAGGTCTAAGAAAGTAGGTTTACAGTAGGTCTAAGAAAGTAGGTCTAAGAAAGTAGATCTAAGAGTAGGTCTACAGTAGGTCTAAGAGAGTAGGTCTAAAGAAGTAGGTCTAAGAGAGTAGGTCTAGAAAAGTAGGTCTACAGTAGGTCTAAGAAAGTAGGTCTAAGAAAGTAGGTCTGAAGAAGTAGGTCTAAAGAGAAGTAGGTCTACAGTAGGTCTAAGAAAATGGTCTAAGAGAGTAGGTCTACAGTAGGTCTAAGAAAGTAGGTCTAGCAGTAGGTCTAAGTAGTTACAGTAGGTCTGAAAGTAGGTCTAAGAGAGTAGGTCTGAAGAGTAGGTCTACAGTAAGGTCTAAGAAAGTAAGGTCTAAGAAAGTAGGTCTACAGGCGGAAGTCCCTGAAAGTGAGTCTAAAGAAATGGGTCTCACAGTAGGTCTCTAGAAGAGTAGGTCTAAGAGAGTAGGTCTACAGTAGGTCTAGAAGTAGGTCTAAGAAAGTAGGTCTACAATGTGAGTCTAAGAAGTAAGGTCTAGAGAAGTAGGTCTACAGTAGGTCTAAGGAAGTAGGTCTAGCGAAGTGAGTCTGAGAGAGTAGGTTACAGTAGGTCTAAGGAGTAGGTCTAAGAGGTAGGTCTGAAAGTAGGTCTGGTAGGTCTAAGAGAGTAGGTCTAAGAAGGTAGGTCTGCAATGAGTCTAAGTAGGTCTACAGTAGGTCTAAGAAAGTGAGTCTGAAATGGAGTCTACAGTGAGTCTAAGAGAGTAGGTCTAAGCAAGTAGGTCTAAGAAAGTAGGTTTACAGTAGGTCTAGAGAAGTAGGTCTAAAGAAGTGAGTCCAGAGTAGGTCTGCCAGTAGGTCTAAGAGAGTAGATGCAAGAGGTAGGTCTACAGTAGGTCTAAGAGAGTGGGTCTAAGAGAGTAGGTCTACAGTAGGTCTAAGAGAGTAGGTCTACAGTAGGTCTAAGAGAGTAGGTCTAAGAGTAGGTCTACAGTAGGTCTAAGAGAGTAGGTCTAAGCGAGTAGGTCTAAGAGAGTAGGTTTACAGTAGGTCTAAGAGAGTAGGTCTAAAGGAGAGTAAGTCTAAGAAGTAGGTCTACAGTAGGTCTAAGAAGTAGGTCTAAGAGAGTAGGTCTAAGAAAGTAGGTCTAAGAGAGTAGGTCAACATCGACGTGAAGTATCAAAAGCGTGGGGAGGGTTAGTTGCAATGATAGTGCTAAATGAGTAGACATTGCTGTGAAATATCAGAGTAGATAGACATTGCGGTGGTGTGACCAAATATGTAGTTCTACAATGAAATGAATTATCAAAATGACTGAAGGGTATACTGTGAAAAGATCTACGTTGCCATGATTTATCAAAGTAGATTTACGTCGGAATGCATTCTCAAAATGTGTATGTCTACGTTGCAATAATTTCTCAAAATGAGAAGGTCTACGTTTAAGTGTAATCTCAAAATATATAAGTCAACATTGCAATGAAGTTTCGGAATGAGTAAGGCTTCATTGCAAAGAAGAATCAAAATAAGTACGTCAGCAATGCAATGATGTATCAGAGTGAGTATGGTTAGATTAAAGTTTTGAAATGAGTAGATCTAAATTGCAATGAATTACAAAATGATTAGGTCTGCATTGCAATAAGGTTTCAAACTTAGTACGTCTACATTTTAGTGCGAAGTATCAAAATTAGTAGGTCTACATATTTATGAAGTGTTAAAATGATTAGGTCTGCGTTGCAATATGGTATCAAAATTAGTACGTCTACATTTCAGTATGAAGTATCAAAATGAGTAGGTCTACATAATTTTAAAGTGTTAAAATGATTAGGTGTGCGTTGCAATAAGGTATCAAAATTAGTACGTCTACATTTCAGTATGAAGTATCAAAATGAGTAGGTCTACATATTTATGAAGTGTTAAAATGATTAGGTCTGCGTTGCAATAAGGTATCAAAATTAGTACGTCTACATTTCAGTATGAAGTATCAAAATGAGTAGGTCTACATATTTATGAAGTGTTAAAATGATTAGGTGTGCGTTGCAATATGGTATCAAAATTAGTACGTCTACATTACAGTATGAAGTATCAAAATGAGTAGTTCTACATAATTATGAAGTGTTAAAATGATTAGGTCTGCGTTGCAATATGGTATCAAAATTAGTACGTCTACATTTCAGTATGAAGTATCAAAATGAGTAGGTCTACATAATTTTGAAGTGTTAAAATGATTAGGTCTGCGTTGCAATAAGGTATCAAAATTAGTACGTCTACATTTCAGTATGAAGTATCAAAATGAGTAGGTCTACATATTTATGAAGTGTTAAAATGATTAGGTCTGCGTTGCAATAAGGTATCAAAATTAGTACGTCTACATTTCAGTATGAAGTATCAAAATGAGTAGGTCTACATATTTATGAAGTGTTAAAATGATTAGGTGTGCGTTGCAATATGGTATCAAAATTAGTACGTCTACATTACAGTATGAAGTATCAAAATGAGTAGGTCTACATAATTTTAAAGTGTTAAAATGATTAGGTGTGCGTTGCAATATGGTATCAAAATTAGTACGTCTACATTTAAGTATGAAGTATCAAAATGAGTAGTTCTACATAATTATGAAGTGTTAAATGATTAGGTCTATATTTTAGTGGAGCATCCAAATAGGAAGCTCTACATTAAAAGAAAGTATGAAATTGAGTAAGTCTACTTTGCAGTGAAGTATCAAAGAGACTACGTCAATATTTCAATGAAGTATCAAAATGATTACGTCGACTTTACAATAAGGAAACAAAATACGTCAGTCTACATTTCAATGCGAATTATCAAATGAGTCCAACTACATCACAGTGATGTGTCATAATATGTAGGAAGACAATGTAATGAAATATCAAGATTAGTATGTCTACATCTCAGTGAGGTATCAAAATGTGTAGGCCTATATTACAGTGATGTATCAAAATCGGAAGGTCTTCATTGGACTAAAGAATCAAAATGATTACTTTCACCTTGCAATGAGTTATCAAGATGATTAAGTTTACCTTTTAATGAAGTATCAAAATGAGCTGGTCTATATTACAGTGATGTATCAAAATCAGGTCTTCACTGGATGAAAGTATCAAGATGTGTACGTCTATATTACTATGGTGTATCAAAATGACTCAGGGTATTACCAAAATGATTAGATCTATATTTTAATGAAGTATCAAAATGAGTAGGTCCTCAGTATAGTGATATATCAAAATCAGAAATTCTTTATTGGAATTAAATATCAAAATGAGTACTTTTACCTTGCAATGATTTCTCAGAATAATTAGGTCTACATTTTAATAATGAGTAATTCTACATTACAGTGACGTATCAAAATAGGAAGGTATTTATTGGAATAAATATAAAAATGAGTACTTTTATCTTGTAATTATTTATCAAACTGATTAGGTCTACATTTTAATGAAGTATCGAAATGAGTAGGTGTACATTACAGTGATTTCCAAAATCGGAAGGTTTTCATTGGACTAAAGTATCAAGATGTTTAAGTCTATATTGCTATGGCGTATCAAAATGAGTAGTTATACATTTCAGTGTATTACCAAAAGGATTAGATCTACATTTTAATGAAGTATCAAAATGAGTAGGTCTACATTACAGTGATGTATTAAAATCGAAGTGTCGTCGTTGGAGTAAAGGATCAAAATGAGTACTTTTACCTTGCAATGATTTAACAACATGATAAAGTCAACATTTAAATGAAGTATCAAAATGAGTAGGACGAAATTATAGTGATGTATAAAAATCGGAATAAAATATCAAAATGATTACTTTTACCTAGCAATGATTTATTAAAATGATTCGGTTTACATTTTAATGAAGTATCAAAATGAATAGGTCTACATTACAGTGATGTATCAAAATCGGAAATTTTTATTGGAAAAAAGCATCAAAATGAGTACCTTTACCTTGCAAAGATTTTTTCAAAATCATTAGATCAACATTTTAATAAAGTATCAAAATGTGTAGGTCTACATTACAGTGATGTATTAAAATCGGAAGAATTTTATTAGAATAAAGTGGCAAAATGAGTACTTTTACCTTACAATTATTTATCAAAATGATAAGGTCTACATTTTAATGAAGTATCAAAATGTGTAGGTCCGCATGACAGTGATGTATCAAAATCGGTATATCTTCATTTGAATAAAGTATTAAAATTAGCATTTTTACCTTGCAATAATTTATCAAGATGATTAGGTCTACATTTTAATGAAGTATCAAAATGAGCAGGTCAACAGTACAGTGATGTATCAATGTCGGAAGGTCTTCACTTGATTGAAGTATCAAAATGCGTACTTTTACCTTGCATTGATTTATCGAAATGATTAAGTCTACATTTTAATGGAGTATCAAAAAGAGTAGGTCTATATTAGAGTGATGTATTAAAATCGGAAGATTTTCATTGGAAGAAATATCAAAATGAGTACTTTCACTTTGCAACGATTTATCCAGATGATTAGGTCTACATTTTAATGAAGTATTTAAATGAATAGGTCTACATTACTGTGATGTATCAAAATTGGAAGGTCTTCATTTGAATAACGTATCAAAATGAGTACTTTTACATGGCAATGACTTATCAAAATGATTATGTCTACATTTTAATCAAGTATGAAAATGTGTATGTCTACATTACAGTGATGTATCAAAATCGGAAGTTCTTCATTGGAATAAAGTATCAAAATGTGTACTTTTACTTTGCATTGATTTATCAAAATGATTAGGTATACATTTTAATGGAGTATCAAAATGTGTAGGTCTACATTACATTGATATATCAAAGTCGAAAGGTCTTCATTGGAATAAAGTATCAAAATGAGTACTTTTACCTTGCAATGATTTATTAACAGGATAAAGTCTACATTTTAATGAAGCATCAAAATGTGTAGGTCTAAATTACATTGATGTATTAAAATCGGAAGATCTTCATTGGTAATTAAGTATCCAAATGAGTCGGTCTACATTTCATTAAATATCAAATTATTAGATTGACACTCCATTCCTGTATAAGATTAGTTCTACATTCCAATGACGTATCAAAATGCCTCTGTCTACATAGCAATGTTGTATCAAAACCAGTTTTTTTGCATTGCCATGACGTATCACATTTGCTAAGTGTACATAGCAATGAAGTATCAAGATGAGTAGGTCTACATTGCAATTAAGCATCACAGTGTTTAATCTACATTTCAATGAAGTATCAAAACGCGTAAGTCAACATTGCATTGAATTATCTAAACTTATTTATAAATGGAACTTTGTCTGTGTGTGTGTGTGTCCGTTACATACAGACTCCGAAACGGCTGAACCGATTTTCTTGAAAATTTACACAATAGTACTATAAGCGTCTGCGAGTGTTCTTAGCTAGTTTTTGTGTCGAGGTACCCCCAATAAATATCGAAAATCGATAATAAAAAAATCGGGTTATAGAAGGAGTGGTCCGATTTTAATCAAATTTGATACACTCATAGACAAAGACATAAGAAACGATATTCAGAAGTTTCAAGGTTGCAGTTCTTACAATAGCGCAGAAATCGATAATATATATATATAAAAGGCAAGATGTTTGTGTGTGTGTCTGTTTATCTGCCTGTATGTCTGTATTTTTTCAGCCCTTTTATTTTAGTTTTTGCTTCGGGTTTGGCTCCCAGTAGGTATAACTGTAGTTCTTAGTCTCAGCCATGATACCATTTGCTCAGAGGACTTATTTAGCCTTCAAAATTCAGTTTACGACGAAAAAAACTTATTTGATATCGATTCCAGGAAATCAAAATTTGACTCACATCCATTCCTTTTTCCTTCACTCTACGGTTTCGCTTTAACTGGAAACGACTATTGCTTTTTAGTCTTTCGTGCCGACGTCCAAAGGGTCTGAGCTCCAGGACCATGGATTAGTTTTAAAGCTTTCATTACACCCGAGCAACGCCGGGATATACTGCTAGTATATATATATATATATATATATATTATTAGGTGCGATTGGTAAATTGTCGCAATTATTTTATTACTTCAAATATTCTTTAGTCTGAGCTCCAGGACCATGGATTAGTTTTAAAGCTTTCATTACACCCGAGTAACGCCGGGCTATACTGCTAGTCAATATATATAGTCAACATAGCAATAAAGTACGTATTAAATGGAGTAGATCTACATTGCAATGGTGTGTTAAAATAGACAGGCTTACCTTGTTATGAATATCAATATGCAAGATCTTTATTCCAATGTACATCGAATTAAGTTGATCTACGCCCATTAACATGGATCAGGCTTCTCTCCCTGAAAGCGAAACACTGCACCTCCTCGGATTAACTCTCACACTAGACCTCAAGTGGAATAACTATATAGAATTCATAGCTAAATCCGCTGCTAAGAGGGTCGGTTCTCTGTGTAGGGCTAGGAAGTTTTTCCCGTCCGAAACAATCCTGCACATATACAAATCTACCATCCGCCCGTGCATTGAATATTGCTGCCATATCTGGTCCGATGCTCCTGCTATCCACTTAAGTGTCCTCGACGGAATCCAACGGAGAATCTGTAATGCGATCGATCCCGACTTGGCAGCTAGGCTACAGTCGCTTTCTCACCGACGCAGTGTGGCTTCCCTGTGTCTCTTCTACAAATACTTTCACGGCTTCTGCTCCGATTAACTTAGCTCACTGGTACCCCCTATATATGAATTTCCTCGAGCAACAAGATTAGCAACTAGGTCCCACCCTTTTACTGTGAAACCAATAAATTTTAAACGCAAATTCTACTCCACCAGCTTCTATTCTCGCACTTCCCGCCTGTGGAGATCTCTTCCGCATACTTGCTTTCCTGACAGTTACAATCTCCAAGAATTTAAATATAAAGTCAATCGTCATCTCCTGTCTCACTAACTTACATCCATTCCTCCTTGTTCACCCCACTCTCATCAGTAATCTTTTCCCTCTTCTACTCTCTTCCTGACACCCCCTGCAACCTCTCACTCCTCATGACATTCCTCCTATGTAACCCCCTGCACAACATTGACAGTAAAATGCCTTGCTTGGGGCGATATGATTATTAAAAAAAAACAAAAAAACATGTAAGTGAAGTATCAAAATGAGTAGGTCTATTTCGCAATATGAGTACGAATAAATTGCAATTGATTATTAATATGAGTATGTCTACTTTGCAGTTTAGTATGAATATGTTTGCAATAGAGTATCCAAATAAGTAAGTCTACATTACCAATATGTATCACAATGAGTATGTCTACTTTGCAGTTTAGTATGAATATGTTTGCAATAGAGTATCCAAATAAGTAAGTCTACATTACCAATATGTATCACAATGAGTATGTCTACTTTGCAGTTTAGTATGAATATGTTTGCAATAGAGTATCCAAATAAGTAAGTCTACATTACCAATATGTATCACAATGAGTATGTCTACTTTGCAATTTAGTATGAATATGTTTGCAATAGAGTATCCAAATAAGTAAGTCTACATTACCAATATGTATCACAATGAGTATGTCTACTTTGCAGTTTAGTATGAATATGTTTGCAATAGAGTATCCAAATAAGTAAGTCTACATTACCAATATGTATCACAATGAGTATGTCTACTTTGCAGTTTAGTATGAATATGTTTGCAATAGAGTATCCAAATAAGTAAGTCTACATTACCAATATGTATCACAATGAGTATGTCTACTTTGCAATTTAGTATGAATATGTTTGCAATAGAGTATCCAAATAAGTAAGTCTACATTACCAATATGTATCACAATGAGTATGTCTACTTTGCAGTTTAGTATGGATATGTTTGCAATAGAGTATCCAAATAAGTAAGTCTACATTACCAATATGTATCACAATGAGTATGTCTACTTTGCAATTTAGTATGAATATGTTTGCAATAGAGTATCCAAATAAGTAAGTCTACATTACCAATATGTATCACAATGAGTATGTCTACTTTGCAATTTAGTATGAATATGTTTGCAATAGAGTATCCAAATAAGTAAGTCTACATTACCAATATGTATCACAATGAGTATGTCTACTTTGCAATTTAGTATGAATATGTTTGCAATAGAGTATCCAAATAAGTAAGTCTACATTACCAATATGTATCACAATGAGTATGTCTACTTTGCAATTTAGTATGAATTTGTTTGCAATAGAGTATCCAAATAAGTAAGTCTACATTACCAATATGTATCACAATGAGTATGTCTACTTTGCAGTTTAGTATGAATATGTTTGCAATAGAGTATCCAAATAAGTAAGTCTACATTACCAATATGTATCACAATGAGTATGTCTACTTTGCAATTTAGTATGAATATGTTTGCAATAGAGTATCCAAATAAGTAAGTCTACATTACCAATATGTATCACAATGAGTATGTCTACTTTGCAATTTAGTATAAATATGTTTGCAATAGAGTATCCAAATAAGTAAGTCTACATTACCAATATGTATCACAATGAGTATGTCTACTTTGCAGTTTAGTATGAATATGTTTGCAATAGAGTATCCAAATAAGTAAGTCTACATTACCAATATGTATCACAATGAGTATGTCTACTTTGCAATTTAGTATGAATATGTTTGCAATAGAGTATCCAAATAAGTAAGTCTACATTGCCAATATGTATCACAATGAGTATGTCTACTTTGCAATTTAGTATGAATATGTTTGCAATAGAGTATCCAAATAAGTAAGTCTACATTGCCAATATGTATCACAATGAGTATGTCTACTTTGCAATTTAGTATGAATATGTTTGCAATAGAGTATCCAAATAAGTAAGTCTACATTACCAATATGTATCACAATGAGTATGTCTACTTTGCAGTTTAGTATGAATATGTTTGCAATAGAGTATCCAACAAGTAAGTCTACATTACCAATATGTATCACAATGAGTATGTCTACTTTGCAGTTTAGTATGAATATGTTTGCAATAGAGTATCCAAATAAGTAAGTCTACATTACCAATATGTATCACAATGAGTATGTCTACTTTGCAGTTTAGTATGAATATGTTTGCAATAGAGTATCCAAATAAGTAAGTCTACATTACCAATATGTGTATCACAATGAGTATGTCTACTTTGCAATTTAGTATGAATATGTTTGCAATAGAGTATCCAAATAAGTAAGTCTACATTGCCAATATGTATCACAATGAGTATGTCTACTTTGCAATTTAGTATGAATATGTTTGCAATAGAGTATCCAAATAAGTAAGTCTACATTACTAATATGTATCACAATGAGTATGTCTACTTTGCAGTTTAGTATGAATATGTTTGCAATAGAGTATCCAAATAAGTAAGTCTACATTACCAATATGTATCACAATGAGTATGTCTACTTTGCAGTTTAGTATGAATATGTTTGCAATAGAGTATTCAAATAAGTAAGTCTACATTACCAATATGTATCACAATGAGTATGTCTACTTTGCAGTTTAGTATGAATATGTTTGCAATAGAGTATCCAAATAAGTAAGTCTACATTACCAATATGTATCACAATGAGTATGTCTACTTTGCAATTTAGTATGAATATGTTTGCAATAGAGTATCCAAATAAGTAAGTCTACATTACCAATATGTATCACAATGAGTATGTCTACTTTGCAGTTTAGTATGAATATGTTTGCAATAGAGTATCCAAATAAGCAAGTCTACATTACCAATATGTATCACAATGAGTATGTCTACTTTGCAGTTTAGTATGAATATGTTTGCAATAGCATCCAAATAAGTAAGTCTACATTACCAATATGTATCACAATGAGTATGTCTACTTTGCAATTTAGTATGAATATGTTTGCAATAGAGTATCCAAATAAGTAAGTCTACATTACCAATATAATACAATGAGTATGTCTACTTTGCAATTTAGTATGAATATGTTTGCAATAGAGTATCCAAATAAGTAAGTCTACATTACCAATATGTATCACAATGAGTATGTCTACTTTGCAGTTTAGTATGAATATGTTTGCAATAGAGTATCCAAATAAGTAAGTCTACATTACCAATATGTATCACAATGAGTATGTCTACTTTGCAGTTTAGTATGAATATGTTTGCAATAGAGTATCCAAATAAGTAAGTCTACATTACCAATATGTATCACAATGAGTATGTCTACTTTGCAATTTAGTATGAATATGTTTGCAATAGAGTATCCAAATAAGTAAAGTCTACATTACCAATATGTATCACAATGAGTATGTCTACTTTGCAGTTTAGTATGAATATGTTTGCAATAGAGTATCCAAATAAGTAAGTCTACATTACCAATATGTATCACAATGAGTATGTCTACTTTGCAGTTTAGTATGAATATGTTTGCAATAGAGTATCCAAATAAGTAAGTCTACATTACCAATATGTATCACAATGAGTATGCTTACTTTGCAATTTAGTATGAATATGTTTGCAATAGAGTATCCAAATAAGTAAGTCTACATTACCAATATGTATCACAATGAGTATGTCTACTTTGCAATTTAGTATGAATATGTTTGCAATAGAGTATCCAAATAAGTAAGTCTACATTACCAATATGTATCACAATGAGTATGTCTACTTTGCAATTTAGTATGAATATGTTTGCAATAGAGTATCCAAATAAGTAAGTCTACATTACCAATATGTATCACAATGAGTATGTCTACTTTGCAATTTAGTATGAATATGTTTGCAATAGAGTATCCAAATAAGTAAGTCTACATTACCAATATGTATCACAATGAGTATGTCTACTTTGCAGTTTAGTATGAATATGTTTGCAATAGAGTATCCAAATAAGTAAGTCTACATTACCATGTATCACAATGAGTATGTCTACTTTGCAATTTAGTATGAATATGTTTGCAATAGAGTATCCAAATAAGTAAGTCTACATTACCAATATGTATCACAATGAGTATGTCTACTTTGCAGTTTAGTATGAATATGTTTGCAATAGAGTATCCAAATAAGTAAGTCTACATTACCAATATGTATCACAACGAGTATGTCTACTTTGCAATTTAGTATGAATATGTTTGCAATAGAGTATCCAAATAAGTAAGTCTACATTACCAATATGTATCACAATGAGTATACTTTGCAATTTAGTATGAATATGTTTGCAATAGAGTATCCAAATAAGTAAGTCTACATTACCAATATGTATCACAATGAGTATGTCTACTTTGCAGTTTAGTATGAATATGTTTGCAATAGAGTATCCAACAAGTAAGTCTACATTACCAATATGTATCACAATGAGTATGTCTACTTTGCAATTTAGTATGAATATGTTTGCAATAGAGTATCCAAATAAGTAAGTCTACATTGCCAATATGTATCACAATGAGTATGTCTACTTTGCAATTTAGTATGAATATGTTTGCAATAGTATCCAAATAAGTAAGTCTACATTACCAATATGTATCACAATGAGTATGTCTACTTTGCAGTTTAGTATGAATATGCTTGCAATAGAGTATCCAAATAAGTAAGTCTACATTACCAATATGTATCACAATGAGTATGTCTACTTTGCAGTTTAGTATGAATATGTTTGCAATAGAGTATCCAAATAAGTAAGTCTACATTACCAATATGTATCACAATGAGTATGTCTACTTTGCAATTTAGTATGAATATGTTTGCAATAGAGTATCCAAATAAGTAAGTCTACATTGCCAATTACGTATCACAATGAGTATGTCTACTTTGCAGTTTAGTATGAATATGTTTGCAATAGAGTATCCAAATAAGTAAGTCTACATTACCAATATGTATCACAATGAGCATGTCTACTTTGCAGTTTAGTATGAATATGTTTGCAATAGAGTATCCAAATAAGTAAGTCTACATTACCAATATGTATCACAATGAGCATGTCTACTTTGCAGTTTAGTATGAATATGTTTGCAATAGAGTATCCAAATAAGTAAGTCTACATTACCAATATGTATCACAATGAGTATGTCTACTTTGCAATTTAGTATGAATATGTTTGCAATAGAGTATCCAAATAAGTAAGTCTACATTACCAATATGTATCACAATGAGTATGTCTACTTTGCAATTTAGTATGAATATGTTTGCAATAGAGTATCCAAATAAGTAAGTCTACATTACCAATATGTATCACAATGAGTATGTTTACTTTGCAATTTAGTATGAATATGTTTGCAATAGAGTATCCAAATAAGTAAGTCTACATTACCAATATGTATCACAATGAGTATGTCTACTTTGCAATTTAGTATGAATATGTTTGCAATAGAGTATTCAAATAAGTAAGTCTACATTACCAATATGTATCACAATGAGTATGTCTACTTTGCAATTTAGTATGAATATGTTTGCAATAGAGTATCCAAATAAGTAAGTCTACATTACCAATATGTATCACAATGAGTATGTCTACTTTGCAGTTTAGTATGAATATGTTTGCAATAGAGTATCCAAATAAGTAAGTCTACATTACCAATATGTATCACAATGAGTATGTCTACTTTGCAGTATAGTATGAATATTTTTGCAATAGAGTATCCAAATAAGTAAGTCTACATTACCAATATGTATCACAATGAGTATGTCTACTTTGCAATTTAGTATGAATATGTTTGCAATAGAGTATCCAAATAAGTAAGTCTACATTACCAATATGTATCACAATGAGTATGTCTACTTTGCAATTTAGTATGAATATGTTTGCAATAGAGCATCCAAATAAGTAAGTCTACATTACCAATATGTATCACAATGAGTATGTCTACTTTGC
Organism: Ascarosepion bandense; assembly: GCA_037127315.1. NCBI lineage: Eukaryota > Metazoa > Mollusca > Cephalopoda > Sepiida > Sepiidae > Ascarosepion > Ascarosepion bandense. The sequence goes on from JBBBDQ010002378.1 coordinate 154,591, forward strand.
AATTTAGTATGAATATGTTTGCAATAGAGTATCCAAATAAGTAAGTCTACATTACCAATACGTATCACAATGAGTATGTCTACTTTGCAATTTAGTATGAATATGTTTGCAATAGAGTATCCAAATAAGTAAGTCTACATTACCAATATGTATCACAATGAGTATGTCTACTTTGCAATTTAGTAAGAATATGTTTGCAATAGAGTATCCAAATAAGTAAGTCTATATTACCAATATGTATCACAATGAGTATGTCTACTTTGCAATTTAGTATGAATATGTTTGCAATAGAGTATCCAAATAAGTAAGTCTACATTACCAATATGTATCACAATGAGTATGTCTACTTTGCAATTTAGTATGAATATTTGCAATAGAGTATCCAAATAAGTAAGTCTACATTACCAATATGTATCACAATGAGTATGTCTACTTTGCAATTTAGTATGAATATGTTTGCAATAGAGTATCAAAATAAGTAAGTCTACATTACCAATATGTATCACAATGAGTATGTCTACTTTGCAATTTAGTATGAATATGTTTGCAATAGAGTATCCAAATAAGTAAGTCTACATTACCAATATGTATCACAATGAGTATGCTCACTTTGCAATTTAGTATGAATATGTTTGCAATAGAGTATCCAAATAAGTAAGTCTACATTACCAATATGTATCACAATGAGTATGTCTACTTTGCAATTTAGTATGAATATGTTTTGGTAATAGAGTATCCAAATAAGTAAGTCTACATTACCAATATGTATCACAATGAGTATGTCTACTGCAATTTAGTATGAATATGTTTGCAATAGAGTATCCAAATATGTAAGTCTACATTACCAATATGTATCACAATGAGTATGTCTACTTTGCAATTTAGTACGAATATGTTTGCAATAGAGTATCCAAATAAGTAAGTCTACATTGCTAATATGTATCACAATGAGTATGTCTACTTTGCAATTTAGTATGAATATGTTTGCAATAGAGTATCCAAATAAGTAAGTCTACATTACTAATATGTATCACAATGAGTATGTCTACTTTGGTAATTTAGTATGAATATGTTTGCAATAGAGTATCCAAATAAGTAAGTCTACATTACCAATATGTATCACAATGAGTATGTCTACTTTGCAATTTAGTATGAATATGTTTGCAATAGAGTATCCAAATAAGTAAGTCTACATTACCAATATGTATCACAATGAGTATGTCTACTTTGCAATTTAGTATGAATATGTTTGCAATAGAGTATCCAAATAAGTAAGTCTACATTACTAATATGTATCACAATGAGTATGTCTACTTTGCAATTTAGTATGAATATGTTTGCAATAGAGTATCCAAATAAGTAAATCTACATTACCAATATGTATCACAATGAGTATGTCTACTTTGCAGTTTAGTATGAATATGTTTGCAATAGAGTATCCAAATAAGTAAGTCTACATTACTAATATGTATCACAATGAGTATGTCAACTTTGCAATTTCTAGTATGAATATGTTTGCAATAGAGTATCCAAATAAGTAAGTCACTAATATGTATCACAATGAGTATGTTCATTTCTATGGCAATTTAGTATGAATATGTTTGCAATAGAGTATCCAAATAAGTAAGTCTACATTACCAATATGTATCACAATGAGTATGTCTACTTTGCAATTTAGTATGAATATGTTTGCATTAGAGTATCCAAATAAGTAAGTCTACATTACCAATATAAATATCACAATGAGTATGTCTACTTTGCAATTTAGTATGAATATGTTTGCAATAGAGTATCCAAATAAGTAAGTCTACATTACCAATATGTATCACAATGAGTATGTCTACTTTGCAATTTAGTAAGAATATGTTTGCACAGAGTATCCAAATAAGTAAGTCTACATTACCAATATGTATCACAATGAGTAAGTCTACTTTGCAATTTAGTATGAATATGTTTGCAATAGAGTATCCAAATAAGTAAGTCTACATTACCAATATGTATCACAATGAGTATATCTACTTTGCAATTTAGTGTGAATATGTTTGCAATAGAGTATCCAAATAAGTAAGTCTACATTACCAATATGTATCACAATGAGTATGTCTACTTTGCAATTTAGTATGAATATGTTTGCAATAGAGTATCCAAATAAGTAAGTCTACATTACCAATATGTATCACAATGAGTATGTCTACTTTGCAATTTAGTATGAATATGTTTGCAATAGAGTATCCAAATAAGTAAGTCTACATTACCAATATGTATCACAATGAGTATGTCTACTTTGCAATTTAGTATGAATATGTTTGCAATAGAGTATCCAAATAAGTAAGTCTACATTACCAATATGTATCACAATGAGTATGTCTACTTTGCAATTTAGTATGAATATGTTTGCAATAGAGTATCCAAATAAGTAAGTCTACATTACCAATATGTATCACAATGAGCATGTCTACTTTGCAATTTAGTAAGAATATGTTTGCAATAGAGTATCCAAATAAGTATGTCTACATTACCAATATGTATCACAATGAGTAAGTCTACTTTGCAATTTAGTATGAATATGTTTGCAATAGAGTATCCAAATAAGTAAGTCTACATTACCAATATGTATCACAATGAGTATATCTACTTTGCAATTTAGTGTGAATATGTTTGCAATAGAGTATCCAAATAAGTAAGTCTACATTACCAATATGTATCACAATGAGTATGTCTACTTTGCAATTTAGTATGAATATAAGTTTGCAATAGAGTATCCAAATAAGTAAGTCTACATTACCAATATGTATCACAATGAGTATGTCTACTTTGCAATTTAGTATGAATATGTTTGCAATAGAGTATCCAAATAAGTAAGTCTACATTACCAATATGTATCACAATGAGTATGTCTACTTTGCAATTTAGTGTGAATATGTTTGCAATAGAGTATCCAAATAAGTAAGTCTACATTACCAATATGTATCACAATGAGTATGTCTACTTTGCAATTTAGTATGAATATGTTTGCAATAGAGTATCCAAATAAGTAAGTCTACATTACCAATATGTATCACAATGAGTATGTCTACTTTGCAATTTAGTATGAATATGTTTGCAATAGAGTATCCAACAAGTAAGTCTACATTACCAATATGTATCACAATGAGTATGTCTACTGCAGTGGTAAATTTAGTATGAATATGTTTGCAATAGAGTATCCAAATAAGTAAGTCTACATTACCAATATGTATCACAATGAGTATGTCTACTTTGCAATTTAGTATGAATATGTTTGCACAGAGTATCCAAATAAGTAAGTCTACATTACCAATATGTATCACAATGAGTATGTCTACTTTGCAATTTAGTATGAATATGTTTGCAATAGAGTATCCAAATAAGTATGTCTACATTACCAATATGTATCACAATGAGTATGTCTACTTTGCAGTTTAGTATGAATATGTTTGCAATAGAGTATCCAAATAAGTAAGTCTACATTACCAATATGTATCACAATGAGTATGTCTACTTTGCAATTTAGTATGAATATGTTTGCAATAGAGTATCCAAATAAGTAAGTCTACATTACCAATATGTATCACAATGAGTATGTCTACTTTGCAATTTAGTATGAACATGTTTGCAATAGAGTATCCAAATAAGTAAGTCTACATTACCAATATGTATCACAATGAGTATGTCTACTTTGCAATTTAGTATGAATATGTTTGGTAATAGAGTATCCAAATAAGTAAGTCTACATTACTAATATGTATCACAATGAGTATGTCTACTTTGCAATTTAGTATGAATATGTTTGCAATAGAGTATCCAAATAAGTAAGTCTACATTACCAATATGTATCACAATGAGTATGTCTACTTTGCAATTTAGTATGAATATGTTTGCAATAGAGTATCCAAATAAGTAAACATTACCAATATGTATCACAATGAGTATGTCTACTTTGCAATTTAGTATGAATATGTTTGCAATAGAGTATCCAAATAAGTAAGTCTACATTACCAATATGTATCACAATGAGTATGTCTACTTTGCAATTTAGTATGAATATGTTTGCAATAGAGTATCCAAATAAGTAAGTCTACATTACCAATATGTATCACAATGAGTATGTCTACTTTGCAATTTAGTATGAATATGTTTGCAATAGGAGTATCCAAATAAGTAAGTCTACATTACCAATATGTATCACAATGAGTAAGTCTACTTTGCAATTTAGTATGAATATGTTTGCAATAGAGTATCCAAATAAGTATGTCTACATTACCAATACATCACAATGAGTATGTCTACTTTGCAGTTTAGTATGAATATGTTTGCAATAGAGTATCCAAATAAGTGTCTACATTACCAATATGTATCACAATGAGTATGTCTACTTTGCAATTTAGTATGAATGCTTGCAATAGAGTATCCAAATAAGTAAGTCTACATTACCAATATGTATCACAATGAGTATGTCTTGCAGTTTAGTATGAATATGTTTTATATTAGAGTATCCAAATAAGAAGTTCTACATTATCAATATGTATCACAATGAGTATGTCTACTTTGCAGTTTAGTATGAATATGTTTGCAATAGAGTAATCAAATATAAGTCTACATTACCAATATGTATCACAATGAGTATGTCTACTGCAGTTTAGTATGAATATGTTTGCACATATTCAAATAAGTAAGTCTACATTACCAATATGTATCACAATGAGTATGTCTACTTTGCAGTTTGGTATGAATATGTTTGCAATAGAGTATCCAAATAAGTAAGTATATTTTACCAATATGTATCACAATGAGTATGTCTACTTTGCAGTTTAGTATGAATATGTTTGCAATAGAGTAATCCAAATAAGTAAGTCTACATTACCAATATATATCACAATGAGTATGTCTACTTTGCAGTTTAGTATGAATATGTTTGCAATAGAGTATCCAAATAAGTAAGTCTACATTACCAATATGTATCACAATGAGTATACCCATTTGCAGTTTAGTATGAATATGTTTGCAATAGAGTATCCAAATAAGTAAGTATATTTTACCAATATGTATCACAATGAGTATGTCTACTTTGCAGTTTAGTATGAATATGTTTGCAATAGAGTACATTCAAATAAGTAAGTATATTTTACCAATATGTATCACAATGAGTATGTCTACTTTGCAGTTTAGTATGAATATGTTTGCAATAGAGTATCCAAATAAGTAAGTCTACATTACCAATATGTATCACAATGAGTATGTCTACTTTGCAGTTTAGCATGAATATGTTTGCAATAGAGTATCCAAATAAGTAAGTCTACATTACCAATATGTATCACAATGAGTATGTCTAATTTTGCAGTTTAGTATGAATATGTTTGCAATAGAGTATCCAAATAAGTAATTCTACATTACCAATATGTATCACAATGAGTATGTCTACTTTGCAGTTTAGTATGAATATGTTTGCAATAGAGTATCCAAATAAGTAAGTCTACATTACCAATATGTATCACAATGAGTATGTCTACTTTTGCAGTTTAGTATGAATATGTTTGCAATAGAGTATCCAAATAAGTAAGTCTACATTACCAATATGTATCACAATGAGTATGTCTACTTTGCAGTTTAGTATGAATATGTTTGCAATAGAGTATCCAAATAAGTAAGTATATTTTACCAATATGTATCACAATGAGTATGTCTACTTTGCAGTTTAGTATGAATATGTTTGCAATAGAGTATCCAAATAAGTAAGTCTACATTACCAATATGTATCACAATGAGTATGTCTACTTTGCAGTTTATAGCTGAATATGTTTGCAATAGAGTATCCAAATAAGTAAGTCTACATTACCAATATGTATCACAATGAGTATGTCTACTTTGCAGTTTAGTATGAATATGTTTGCAATAGAGTATCCAAATAAGTAAGTCTACATTACCAATATGTATCACAATGAGTATGTCTACTTTGCAGTTTAGTATGAATATGTTTGCAATAGAATATCCAAATAAGTAAGTATATTTTACCAATATGTATCACAATGAGTATGTCTACTTTGCAGTTTAGTATGAATATGTTTGCAATAGAGTATCCAATTAAGTAAGTATATTTTACCAATATGTATCACAATGAGTATGTCTACTTTGCAGTTTAGTATGAATATGTTTGCAATAGAGTATCCAAATAAGTAAGTCTACATTACCAATATGTATCACAATGAGTATGTCTACTTTGCAGTTTAGTATGAATATGTTTGCAATAGAGTATCCAAATAAGTAAGTCTACATTACCAATATGTATCACAATGAGTATGTCTACTTTGCAGTTTAGTATGAATATGTTTGCAATAGAGTATCCAAATAAGTAAGTATATTTTACCAATATATCACAATGAGTATGTCTACTTTGCAGTTTAGTATGAATATGTTTGCAATAGAGTATCCAAATAAGTAAGTCTATTATTACCAATATGTATCACAATGAGTATGTTCACTTTGCAATTTAGTATGAATATGTTTGCAATAGAGTATCCAAATAAGTAAGTTCACATTACCAATATGTATCACAATGAGTATGTCTACTTTGCAGTTTAGCATGAATATGTTTGCAATAGAGTATGCAAATAAGTAAGTCTACATTACCAATATGTATCACAATGAGTATGTCTACTTTGCAGTTTAGTATGAATATGTTTGCAATAGAGTATCCAAATAAGTAAGTCTACATTACCAATATGTATCACAATGAGTATGTCTACTTTGCAGTTTAGTATGAATATGTTTGCAATAGAGTATCCAAATAAGTAAGTCTACATTACCAATATGTATCACAATGAGTATGTCTACTTTGCAGTTTAGTATGAATATGTTTGCAATAGAGTATCCAAATAACTAAGTCTACATTACCAATATGTATCACAATGAGTATGTCTACTTTGCAGTTTAGTATGAATATGTTTGAAATAGAGTATCCAAATAAGTAAGTCTACATTACCAATATGTATCACAATGAGGTATGTCTACTTTGCAATTTAGTATGAATATGTTTGCAATAGAGTATCCAAATAAGTAAGTCTACATTACCAATATGTATCACAATGAGTATGTCTACTTTGCAGTTTAGTATGAATATGTTTGCAATAGAGTATCCAAATAAGTAAGTATATTTCACTAATATGTATCACAATGAGTATGTCTACTTTGCAGTTTAGGCATGAATATGTTTGCAATAGATTATCCAAATAAGTAAGTCTACATTACCAATATGTATCACAATGAGTATGTCTACTTTGCAGTTTAGTATGAATATGTTTGCAATAGAGTATCCAAATAAGTAAGTCTACATTACCAATATGTATCACAATGAGTATGTCTACTTTGCAGTTTAGTATGAATATGTTTGCAATAGAGTATCCAAATAAGTAAGTCTACATTACTAATATGTAAATACAATGAGTATGTCTACTTTGCAGTTTAGTATGAATATGCTTGTAATAGAGTATTCAAATAAGTAAGTCTACATTACCAATATGTATCACAATGAGTATGTCTACTTTGCAATTTAGTATGAATATGTTTGCAATAGAGTATCCAAATAAGTAAGTCTACATTACCAATATGTATCACAATGAGTATGTCTACTTTGCAATTTAGTATGAATATGTTTGCAATAGAGTATCCAAATAAGTAAGTCTACATTACCAATATGTATCACAATGAGTATGTCTACTTTGCAGTTTAGCATGAATATGTTTGCAATAGATTATCCAAAAAATAAGTCTACATTACCAATAATATGTATCACAATGAGTATGTCTACTTTGCAGTTTAGTATGAATATGTTTATAATAGAGTATCCAAATAAGTAAGTCTACATTACCAATATGTATCACAATGAGTATGTCTACTTTGCAGTTTAGTATGAATATGTTTGCAATAGAGTATCCAAATAAGTAAGTCTACATTACCAATATGTATCACAATGAGTATGTCTACTTTGCAATTTAGTATGAATATGTTTGCAATAGAGTATCCAAATAAGTAAGTCTACATTACCAATATGTATCACAATGAGCATGTCTACTTTGTGCAGTTTAGTATAAAATGTTTGCAATAGAGTATCCAAATAAGTAAGTCTACATTACCAATATGTATCACAATGAGTATGTCTACTTTGCAATTTAGTATGAATATGTTTTGGTAATAGAGTATCCAAATAAGTAAGTCTACATTACCAATATGTATCACAAATGAGTATGTCTACTTTGCAATTTAGTATGAATATGTTTGTAACAGAGTATCCAAATAAGTAAGTCTACATTACCAATATGTATCACAATGAGTATGTCTACTTTGCAATTTAGTATGAATATGTTTGCAATAGAGTATCCAAATAAGTAAGTCTACATTACCAATATGTATCACAATGAGTATGTCTACTTTGCAGTTTAGTATGAATATGTTTGCAATAGAGTATCCAAATAAGTAAGTCTACATTACCAATATGTATCACAATGAGCATGTCTACTTTGCAATTTAGTATGAATATGTTTGCAATAGAGTATCCAAACAAAAGTCTACATTACCAATATGTATCACAATGAGTATGTCTACTTTGCAATTTAGTATGAATATGTTTGCAATAGAGTATCCAAATAAGTAAGTCTACATTACCAATATGTATCACAATGAGTATGTCTACTTTGCAGTTTAGTATGAATATGTTTGCATTAGAGTATCCAAATAAGTAAGTCTACATTACCAATATGTATCACAATGAGTATGTCTACTTTGCAGTTTAGTATGAATATGTTTGCAATAGAGTATCCAAATAAGTAAGTCTACATTACCAATATGTATCACAATGAGTATGTCTACTTTGCAGTTTAGTATGAATATGTTTGCAATAGAGTATCCAAATAAGTAAGTCTACATTACCAATATGTATCACAATGAGTATGTCTACTTTGCAGTTTAGTATGAATATGTTTGCAATAGAGTATCCAAATAAGTAAGTCTACATACTAATATGTATCACAATGAGTATGTCTACTTTGCAATTTATATGAATATGTTTGCAATAGAGTATCCAAATAAGTAAGTCTACATTACCACACATGTATCACAATGAGTATGTCTACTTTGCAATTTAGTATGAATATGTTTGCAATAGAGTATCCAAATAAGTAAGTCTACATTACCAATATGTATCACAATGAGTATGTTTACTTTGCAATTTAGTATGAATATGTTTGCAATAGAGTATCCAAATAAGTAAGTCTACATTACCAATATGTATCACAATGAGTATGTCTACTTTGCAATTTAGTATGAATATGTTTGCAACAGAGTATTCAAATAAGTAAGTCTACATTACCAATATGTATCACAATGAGTATGTCTACTTTGCAATTTAGTATGAATATGTTTGCAATAGAGTATCCAAATAAGTAAGTCTACATTACCAATATGTATCACAATGAGTATGTCTACTTTGCAATTTAGTATGAATATGTTTGCAATAGAGTATCCAAATAAGTAAGTCTACATTACCAATATGTATCACAATGAGTATGTCTACTTTGCAATTTAGTATGAATATGTTTGCAATAGAGTATCCAAATAAGTAAGTCTACATTACCAATATGTATCACAATGAGTATGTCTACTTTGCAATTTAGTATGAATATGTTTGCAATAGAGTATCCAAATAAGTAAGTCTACATTACCAATATGTATCACAATGAGTATGTCTAGTTTGCAATTTAGTATGAATATGTTTGCAATAGAGTATCCAAATAAGTAAGTCTACATTACCAATATGTATCACAATGAGTATGTCTACTTTGCAATTTAGTATGAATATGTTTGCAATAGAGTATCCAAATAAGTAAGTCTACATTACCAATATGTATCACAATGAGTATGTCTACTTTGCAATTTAGTATGAATATGTTTGCAATAGAGTATCCAAATAAGTAAGTCTACATTACCAATATGTATCACAATGAGTATGTCTACTTTGCAATTTAGTATGAATATGTTTGCAATAGAGTATCCAAATAAGTAAGTCTACATTACCAATATGTATCACAATGAGTATGTCTACTTTGCAATTTAGTATGAATATGTTTGCAATAGAGTATCCAAATAAGTAAGTCTACATTACCAATATGTATCACAATGAGTATGTCTACTTTGCAATTTAGTATGAATATGTTTGCAATAGAGTATCCAAATAAGTAAGTCTACATTACCAATATGTATCACAATGAGTATGTCTACTTTGCAGTTTAGTATGAATATGTTTGCAATAGAGTATCCAAATAAGTAAGTCTACATTACCAATATGTATCACAATGAGTATGTCTACTTTGCAGTATAGTATGAATATTTTTGCAATAGAGTATCCAAATAAGTAAGTCTACATTACCAATATGTATCACAATGAGTATGTCTACTTTGCAATTTAGTATGAATATGTTTGCAATAGAGTATCCAAATAAGTAAGTCTACATTACCAATATGTATCACAATGAGTATGTCTACTTTGCAATTTAGTATGAATATGTTTGCAATAGAGTATCCAAATAAGTAAGTCTACATTACCAATATGTATCACAATGAGTATGTCTACTTTGCAATTTAGTATGAATATGTTTGCAATAGAGTATCCAAATAAGTAAGTCTACATTACCAATATGTATCACAATGAGTATGTCTACTTTGCAATTTAGTATGAATATGTTTGCAATAGAGTATCCAAATAAGTAAGTCTACATTACCAATATGTATCACAATGAGTATGTCTACTTTGCAATTTAGTATGAATATGTTTGCAATAGAGTATCCAAATAAGTAAGTCTACATTACCAATATGTATCACAATGAGTATGTCTACTTTGCAATTTAGTAAGAATATGTTTGCAATAGAGTATCCAAATAAGTAAGTCTATATTACCAATATGTATCACAATGAGTATGTCTACTTTGCAATTTAGTATGAATATGTTTGCAATAGAGTATCCAAATAAGTAAGTCTACATTACCAATATGTATCACAATGAGTATGTCTACTTTGCAATTTAGTATGAATATGTTTGCAATAGAGTATCCAAATAAGTAAGTCTACATTACCAATATGTATCACAATGAGTATGTCTACTTTGCAATTTAGTATGAATATGTTTGCAATAGAGTATCCAAATAAGTAAGTCTACATTACCAATATGTATCACAATGAGTATGTCTACTTTGCAATTTAGTATGAATATGTTTGCAATAGAGTATCCAAATAAGTAAGTCTACATTACCAATATGTATCACAATGAGTATGTCTACTTTGCAATTTAGTATGAATATGTTTGCAATAGAGTATCCAAATAAGTAAGTCTACATTACCAATATGTATCACAATGAGTATGTCTACTTTGCAATTTAGTATGAATATGTTTGCAATAGAGTATCCAAATAAGTAAGTCTACATTACCAATATGTATCACAATGAGTATGTCTACTTTGCAATTTAGTATGAATATGTTTGCAATAGAGTATCCAAATAAGTAAGTCTACATTACCAATATGTATCACAATGAGTATGTCTACTTTGCAATTTAGTATGAATATGTTTGCAATAGAGTATCCAAATAAGTAAGTCTACATTACCAATATGTATCACAATGAGTATGTCTACTTTGCAATTTAGTATGAATATGTTTGCAATAGAGTATCCAAATAAGTAAGTCTACTTTACCAATATGTATCACAATGAGTATGTCTACTTTGCAATTTAGTATGAATATGTTTGCAATAGAGTATCCAAATAAGTAAGTCTACATTACCAATATGTATCACAATGAGTATGTCTACTTTGCAATTTAGTATGAATATGTTTGCAATAGAGTATCCAAATAAGTAAGTCTACATTACCAATATGTATCACAATGAGTATGTCTACTTTGCAATTTAGTATGAATATGTTTGCAATAGAGTATCCAAATAAGTAAGTCTACATTACCAATATGTATCACAATGAGTATGTCTACTTTGCAATTTAGTATGAATATGTTTGCAATAGAGTATCCAAATAAGTAAGTCTACATTACCAATATGTATCACAATGAGTATGTCTACTTTGCAGTTTAGTATGAATATGTTTGCAATAGAGTATCCAAATAAGTAAGTCTACATTACCAATATGTATCACAATGAGTATGTCTACTTTGCAATTTAGTATGAATATGTTTGCAATAGAGTATCCAAATAAGTAAGTCTACATTACCAATATGTATCACAATGAGTATGTCTACTTTGCAATTTAGTATGAATATGTTTGCAATAGAGTATCCAAATAAGTAAGTCTACATTACCAATATGTATCACAATGAGTATGTCTACTTTGCAATTTAGTAAGAATATGTTTGCAATAGAGTATCCAAATAAGTAAGTCTACATTACCAATATGTATCACAATGAGTAAGTCTACTTTGCAATTTAGTATGAATATGTTTGCAATAGAGTATCCAAATAAGTAAGTCTACATTACCAATATGTATCACAATGAGTATATCTACTTTGCAATTTAGTGTGAATATGTTTGCAATAGAGTATCCAAATAAGTAAGTCTACATTACCAATATGTATCACAATGAGTATGTTCACTTTGCAATTTAGTATGAATATGTTTGCAATAGAGTATCCAAACAAGTAAGTCTACATTACCAATATGTATCACAATGAGTATGTCTACTTTGCAATTTAGTATGAATATGTTTGTAATAGAGTATCCAAATAAGTAAGTCTACATTACCAATATGTATCACAATGAGTATGACTACTTTGCAATTTAGTATGAATATGTTTGCAATAGAGTATCCAAATAAGTAAGTCTACATTACCAATATGTATCACACAATGAGTATGTCTACTTTGTAATTTAGTATGAATATGTTTGCAATAGAGTATCCAAATAAGTAAACACATTACCAATATGTATCACAATGAGTATGTCTACTTTGCAATTTAGTATGAATATGTTTGCAACAGAGTATCCAAATAAGTATGTCTACATTACCAATATGTATCACAATGAGTATGTCTACTTTGCAGTTTAGTATGAATATGCTTGTGGTAATAGAGTATCCAAATAAGTAAGTCTACATTACCAATATGTATCACAATGAGTATGTCTACTTTGCAATTTATATGAATATGTTTCAGTAAATGAGTATCCAAACAAGTAAGTCTACATTACCAATATGTATCACAATGAGCATGTCTACTTTGCAATTTAGTATGAATATGTTTGCAATAGAGTATCCAAATAAGTAAGTCTACATTACCAATATGTATCACAAATGAGTATGTGTCTACTTTGCAATTTAGTATGAATATGTTTAAAATAGAGTATCCAAATAAGTAAGTCTACATTACCAATATGTATCACAATGAGTATGTCTACTTTGGTGTACCAGTATGAATATGTTTGCAATAGAGTATCCAAATAAGTAAGTCTACATTACCAATATGTATCACAATGAGTATGTTCACTTTGTAATTTAGTATGAATATGTTTGCAATAGAGTATCCAACAAGTAAGTCTACATTACCAATATGTATCACAATGAGTATGTCTACTTTGCAATTTAGTATGAATATGTTTGGTAATAGAGTATCCAAATAAGTAAGTCTACATTACCAACATGTACTTCACAATGAGTATGTCTACTTTGCAATTTAGTATGAATATGTTTGCAATAGAGTATCCAAATAAGTAAGTCTACATTACCAATATGTATCACAATGAGTATGTCTACTTTGCAATTTAGTATGAATATGTTTGGTAACAGAGTATCCAAATAAGTAAGTCTATATTTACTAATATACCACACTATATGTTCACTTTGCAATTTAGTATGAATATGTTTGCAATAGAGTATCCAAATAAGTGTTCACATTACCAATATGTATCACAATGAGCATGTCTACTTTGCAGTTTATATGAATATGTTTGCAATAGGAGTATCCAAACAAGTAAGTCTACATTACCAATATGTATCACAATGAGTATGTCTACTTTGCAATTTAGTATGAATATGTTTGCACAGAGTATCCAAATAAGTAAGTCTACATTACCAATAATATGTATCACAATGAGTATGTCTACTTTGCACTTCAGTATGAATATGTTTGCAATAGAGTATCCAAATAAGTAAGTCTACATTACCAATATGTATCACAATGAGTATGTCTACTTTATAAATTTAGTATGAATATGTTTGCAATAGAGTATCCAAATAAGTAAGTCTACATTACCAATATGTATCACAATGAGTATGTCTACTTTGCAATTTATAGAATATGTTTGCAATAGAGTATCCAAATAAGTAAGTCTACATTACCAATATGTATCACAATGAGTATGTCTACTTTGCAATTTAGTATGAATATGTTTGCAATAGAGTATCCAAATAAGTAAGTCTACATTACCAACATGTATCACAATGAGTATGTCTACTTTATAAATTTGGTATGAATATGTTTGCAATAGAGTATCCAACAAGTAAGTCTACATTACCAATATGTATCACAATGTATATGTCTACTTTGCAATTTAGTATGAATATGTTTGCAATAGAGTATCCAAATAAGTATGTCTACATTACCAATATGTATCACAATGAGTATGTCTACTTTGCAGTTTAGCATGAATATGTTTGCAATAGAGCATCCAAACAAGTAAGTCTACATTACCAATATGTATCACAATGAGTATGTTCACTTTGCAATTTAGTACATGAATATGTTTGCAATAGAGTATCCAAATAAGTAAGTCTACATTACCAATATGTATCACAATGAGTATACCATTTGCAATTTAGTATGAATATGTTTGCAATAGAGTATCCAAATAAAAGTCTACATTACCAATATGTATCACAATGAGCATGTCTACTTTGTGCAATTTAGTATGAATATATGGTAATAGAGTATCCAAATAAGTAAGTCTACATTACCAATATGTATCACAATGAGTATGTCTACTTTGCAATTTAGTATGAATATGTTTGCAATAGAGTATCCAAATAAGTAAGTCTACATTACCAATATGTATCACAAATAGAGTATGTCTACTTTGCAATTTAGTATGAATATGTTTGCAATAGAGTATCCAAATAAGTAAGTCTACATTACCAATATGTATCACAATGAGTATGTCTACTTTGCAATTTAGTATGAATATGTTTGCAATAGAGTATCCAAATAAGTAAGTCTACATTACTAATATGTATCACAATGAGTATGTCTACTTTGCAATTTAGTATGAATATGTTTGCAATAGAGTATCCAAAATGTTATGTCTACATTACCAATATGTATCACAATGAGTATGTCTACTTTGCAGTTTAGTATGAATATGTTTGCAATAGAGTATATCCAAATAAGTAAGTCTACATTACCAATATGTATCACAATGAGTATGTTCACTTTGCAATTTAGTATGAATATGTTTGCAATAGAGTATCCAAATAAGTAAGTCTACATTACCAATATGTATCACAATGAGTATGTCTACTTTGCAATTTAGTATGAATATGTTTGCAATAGAGTATCCAAATAAGTAAGTCTACATTACCAATATGTATCACAATGAGTATGTCTACTTTGCAATTTAGTAATGAATATGTTTGCAATAGAGTATCCAAATAAGTAAGTCTACATTACCAATATGTATCACAATGAGTATGTCTACTTTGCAATTCTAGTATGAATATGTTTGCAATAGAGTATCCAAATAAGTAAGTCTACATTACCAATATGTATCACAATGAGTATACCTACTTTGCAGTTTAGTAGAATATGTTTGCAATAGAGTATCCAAATAAGTAAGTCTACATTACCAATATGTATCACAATGAGTATGTCTACTTTGCAGTTTAGTATGAATATGTTTGCAATAGAGTATCCAAATAAGTAAGTCTACATTACCAATATGTATCACAATGTGAGTATGTCTACTTTGCAGTTTAGTATGAATATGTTTGCAATAGAGTATCCAAATAAGTAAGTCTACATTACCAATATGTATCACAATGAGTATGTCTACTTTGCAATTTAGTATGAATATGTTTGCAATAGAGTATCCAAATAAGTAAGTCTACATTACCAATATGTATCACAATGAGTATGTCTACTTTGCAATTTAGTATGAATATGTTTGCAATATAGTATCCAAATAAGTAAGTCTACATTACTAATATGTATCACAATGAGTATGTCTACTTTGCAGTTTAGTATGAACATATTTGCAATAGAGTATCCAAATAAGTAAGTCTACATTACCAATATGTATCACAATGAGTATGTCTACTTTGCAGTTTAGTATGAATATGTTTGCAATAGAGTATCCAAATAAGTAAGTCTACATTACCAATATGTATCACAATGAGTATGTCTACTTTGCAATTTAGTACATGAATATGTTTGCAATAGAGTATCCAAATAAGTAAGTCTACATTACCAATATGTATCACAATGAGTATGTCTACTTTGCAATTTAGTATGAATATGTTTGCAATAGAGTATCCAAATAAGTAAGTCTACATTACCAATATGTATCACAATGAGTATGTCTACTTTGCAATTTAGTATGAATATGTTTGCAATAGAGTATCCAAATAAGTAAGTCCACATTACCAATATGTATCACAATGAGTATGTCTACTTTGCAATTTAGTATGAATATGTTTGCAATAGAGTATCCAAATAAGTAAGTCTACATTACCAATATGTATCACAATGAGTATGTCACTGCAGTTTAGTATGAATATGTTTGCAATAGAGTATCCAAATAAGTAAGTCTACATTACCAATATGTATCACAATGAGTATGTTCATTTGCAATTTAGTATGAATAACATGTTTGCAATAGAGTATCCAAATAAGTAAGTCTACATTACCAATATGTATCACAATGAGTATGTCTACTTGCAGTTTAGTATGAATATGTTTGCAATAGAGTATTCAAATAAGTAAGTTCACATTACCAATATGTATCACAATGAGTATGTCTACTTTGCAATTTAGTATGAATATGTTGTAATAGAGTATCCAAATAAGTAAGTCTACATTACCAATATGTATCACAATGAGTATGTCTACTTTGCAGTTTAGTATGAATATGTTTGCAATAGAGTATCCAAATAAGTAAGTCTACATTACCAATATGTATCACAATGAGTATGTCTACTTTGCAGTTTAGTATGAATATGTTTGCAATAGAGTATCCAAATAAGTAAGTCTACATTACCAATATGTATCACAATGAGTATGTCTACTTTGCAGTTTAGTATGAATATGTTTGCAATAGAGTATCCAAATAAGTAAGTCTACATTACCAATATGTATCACAATGAGTATGTCTACTTTGCAGTTTAGTATGAATATGTTTGCAATAGAGTATCCAAATAAGAAGTCTACATTACCAATATGTATCACAATGAGTATGTCTACTTTGCAGTTTAGTATGAATATGTTTGCAATAGAGTATCCAAATAAGTAAGTCTACATTACCAATATGTATCACAATGAGTATGTCTACTTTGGTAATTTAGTATGAATATGTTTGCAATAGAGTATCCAAATAAGTAAGTCTACATACTACCAATATGTATCACAATGAGTATGTCTACTTTTGCAGTTTAGTATGAATATGTTTGCAATAGAGTATCCAAATAAGTAAGTCTACATTACCAATATGTATCACAATGAGTATGTTCACTTTGCAATTTAGTATGAATATGTTTGCAATAGAGTATCCAAATAAGTAAGTCTACATTACCAATATGTATCACAATGAGTATGTCTACTTTGCAGTTTCGTATGAATATGTTTGTAATAGAGTATCCAAATAAGTAAGTCTACATTACCAATATGTATCACAATGAGTATGTCTACTTTGCAATTTAGTATGAATATGTTTGCAATAGAGTATCCAAATAAGTAAGTCTACATTACCAATATGTATCACAATGAGTATACCCATTTTGCAATTTAGTATGAATATGTTTGCAATAGAGTATCCAAATAAGTAAGTCTACATTACCAATATGTATCACAATGAGTATGTTCACTTTGCAGATTAGTAAGAATATGTTTGCAATAGAGTATCCAAATAAGTAAGTCTACATTACCAATATGTATCACAATGAGTATGTCTACTTTGCAATTTAGTATGAATATGTTTGCAATAGAGTATCCAAATAAGTAAGTCTACATTACCAATATGTATCACAATGAGTATGTCTACTTTCATAAGTTTAGCAGAATATGTTTGCAATAGAGTATCCAACAAGTAAGTTCACATTACTAACATGTATCACAATGAGTATGTCTACTTTGCAATTTAGTATGAATATGTTTGCAATAGAGTATCCAAATAAGTAAGTCTACATTACCAATATTTATCACAATGAGTATGTCTACTTTGCAATTTAGTATGAATATGTTTGCAATAGAGTATCCAAATAAGTAAGTCTACATTACCAATATGTATCACAATGAGTATGTCTACTTTGCAATTTAGTATGAATATGTTTGCAATAGAGTATCCAAATAAGTAAGTCTACATTACTAATATGTATCACAATGAGTATGTCTACTTTGTAGATTAGTATGAATATGTTTGCAATAGAGTATCCAAATAAGTAAGTCTACATTACCAATATGTATCACAATGAGTATGTCTACTTTGCAGTTTAGTATGAATATGTTTGCAATAGAGTATCCAAATAAGTAAGTATATATTTTACCAATATGTATCACAATGAGTATGTCTACTTTGCAGTTTAGTATGAATATGTTTGCAATAGAGTATCCAAATAAATAAGTATATTCTACCAATATGTATCACAATGAGTATGTCTACTTTGCAATTTAGTATGAATATGTTTGCAATAGAGTATCCAAATAAGTAAGTCTACATTACCAATATGTATCACAATGAGTATGTCTACTTTGCAGTTTAGTATGAATATGTTTGCAATAGAATATCCAAATAAGTAAGTCTACATTACCAATATGTATCACAATGAGTATGACAACTTTGCAGTTTAGTATGAATATGTTTGCAATAGAATATCCAAATAAGTAAGTCTACATTACCAATATGTATCACAATGAGTATGTCTACTTGCAGTTTAGTATGAATATGTTTGCAATAGATTATCCAAATAAGTAAGTCTACATTACCAATATGTATCACAATGAGTATGTCTACTTTGCAGTTTAGTATGAATATGTTTGCAATAGAGTATCCAAATAAGTAAGTCTACATTACCAATATGTATCACAATGAGTATGTCTACTTTGCAATTTAGTATGAATATGTTTGCAATAGAGTATCCAAATAAGTAAGTCTACATTACCAATATGTATCACAATGAGTATGTCTACTTTGCAGATTAGTATGAATATGTTTGCAATAGAGTATCCAAATAAGTAAGTCTAAGCATTACCACACATGTATCACAATGAGTATGTCTACTTTGCAGTTTAGTATGAATATGTTTGCAATAGAGTATCCAAATAAGTAAGTATATTTTACCAATATGTATCACAATGAGTATGTCTACTTTGCAGTTTAGTATGAATATGTTTGCAATAGAGTATCCAAATAAGTAAGTCTACATTACCAATATGTATCACAATGAGTACAAGTGTCTACTTCTAAATTTAGTATGAATATGTTTGCAATAGAGTATCCAAATAAGTAAGTCTACATTACCAATATGTATCACAATGAGTATGTCTACTTTGCAATTTAGTATGAATATGTTTGCACAGAGTATCCAAATAAGTAAGTCTACATTACCAATATGTATCACAAATATGTCTACTTTGCAATTTAGTATGAATATGTTTGCAATAGAGTATCCAAATAAGTAAGTCTACATTACCAATATGTATCACAATGAGTATGTCTACTTTGCAATTTAGTATGAATATGTTTGCAATAGAGTATCCAAATAAGTAAGTCTACATTACCAATATGTATCACAATGAGTATGTCTACTTTGCAGTTTAGTATGAATATGTTTGCAATAGAGTATCCAAATAAGTAAGTCTACATTACCAATATGTATCACAATGAGTATGTCTACTTTGCAGTTTAGTATGAATATGTTTGCAATAGAGTATCCAAATAAGTAAGTCTACATTACCAATATGTATCACAATGAGTATGTCTACTTTGCAGTTTAGTATGAATATGTTTGCAATAGAGTATCCAAATAAGTAAGTCTACATTACCAATATGTATCACAATGAGTATGTCTACTTTGCAATTTAGTATGAATATGTTTGCAATAGAGTATCCAAATAAGTAAGTCTACATTACCAATATGTATCACAATGAGTATGTCTACTTTGCAATTTAGTATGAATATGTTTGCAATATAGTATCCAAATAAGTAAGTCTACATTACCAATATGTATCACAATGAGTATGTCTACTTTGCAGTTTAGTATGAATATGTTTGCAATAGAGTATTCAAATAAGTAAGTCTACATTACCAATATGTATCACAATGAGTATGTCTACTTTGCAGTTTAGTATGAATATGTTTGCAATAGAGTATCCAAATAAGTAAGTCTACATTACCAATATGTATCACAATGAGTATGTCTACTTTGCAATTTAGTATGAATATGTTTGCAATAGAGTATCCAAATAAGTAAGTCTACATTACCAATATGTATCACAATGAGTATGTCTACTTTGTAATTTAGTATGAATATGTTTGCAATAGAGATCCAAATAAGTGTTCATTGTCAATATGTATCACAATGAGTATGTCTACTTTGCAATTTAGTATGAATATGTTTGCAATAGAGTATCCAAATAAGTAAGTCCACATTACCAATATGTATCACAATGTGAGTATGTCTACTTTGCAATTTAGTATGAATATGTTTGCAATAGAGTATCCAAATAAGTAAGTCTACATTACTAATATGTATCACAATGAGTATGTCTACTTTGCAGTTTAGTATGAATATGTTTGCAATAGAGTATCCAAATAAGTAAGTCTACATTACCAATATGTATCACAATGAGTATGTCTACTTTGCATCTTAGTATGAATATGTTTGCAATAGAGTATCCAAATAAGTAAGTCACATTACCAATATGTATCACAATGAGTATGTCTACTTTGCAGTTTAGTATGAATATGTTTGCAATAGAGTATCCAAATAAGTAAGTCTACATTACCAATATGTATCACAATGAGTATGTCTACTTTGCAATTTAGTATGAATATGTTTGCAATAGAGTATCCAAATAAGTAAGTCTACATTACTAATATGTATCACAATGAGTATGTCTACTTTGCAGTTTAGTATGAATATGTTTGCAATAGAGTATCCAAATAAGTAAGTCTACATTACCAATATGTATCACAATGAGTATGTCTACTTTGCAGTTTAGTATGAATATGTTTGTAATATCCAAATAAGTAAGTCTACATTACCAATATGTATCACAATGAGTATGTCTACTTTGCAGTTTAGTATGAATATGTTTGCAATAGAGTATCCAAATAAGTAAGTCTACATTACCAATATGTATCACAATGAGTATGTCTACTTTGCAGTTTAGTATGAATATGTTTGCAATAGAGTATCCAAATAAGTAAGTCTACATTACCAATATGTATCACAATGAGTATGTCTACTTTGCAGTTTAGTATGAATATGTTTGCAATAGAGTATCCAAATAAGTAAGTCTACATTACCAATATGTATCACAATGAGTATGTCTACTTTGCAATTTAGTATGAATATGTTTGCAATAGAGTATCCAAATAAGTAAGTCTACATTACCAATATGTATCACAATGAGTATGTCTACTTTGCAGTTTAGTATGAATATGTTTGCAATAGAGTATCCAAATAAGTAAGTCTACATTACTTCAATATGTATCACAATGACATGTCTACTTTGCAATTTAGTATGAATATGTTTGCAATAGAGTATCCAAATAAGCAAGTCTACATTACCAATATGTATCACAATGAGTATGTCTACTTTGCAGTTTCGTATGAATATGTTTGCAATAGAGTATCCAAATAAGTAAGTCTACATTACCAATATGTATCACAATGAGTATGTCTACTTTGCAATTTAGTATGAATATGTTTGTAATAGAGTATCCAAATAAGTAAGTCTACATTACCAATATGTATCACAATGAGTATGTCTACTTTGCAATTTAGTATGAATATGTTTGCAATAGAGCATCCAAATAAGTAAGTCTACATTACCAATATGTATCACAATGAGTATGTCTACTTTGCAGATTAGTATGAATATGTTTGCAATAGAGTATCCAAATAAGTAAGTCTACATTACCAATATGTATCACAATGAGTATGTCTACTTTGCAATTTAGTATGAATATGTTTGCAATAGAGTATCCAAATAAGTAAGTCTACATTACCAATATGTATCACAATGAGTATGTCTACTTTGCAGTTTATATGAATATGTTTGCAATAGAGTATCCAAATAAGTAAGTCTACATTACCAATATGTATCACAATGAGTATGTCTACTTTGCAATTTAGTATGAATATGTTTGCAATAGAGTATCCAAATAAGTAAGTCTACATTACTAATATTTATCACAATGAGTATGTCTACTTTGCAATTTAGTATGAATATGTTTGCAATAGAGTATCCAAATAAGTAGCCCACATTAACATGTATCACAATGAGTATGTCTACTTTGCAATTTAGTATGAATATGTTTGCAATAGAGTATCCAAATAAGTAAGTCTACATTACCAATATGTATCACAATGAGTATGTCTTTACTTGCAGATTAGTATGAATATGTTTGCAATAGAGTATCCAAATAAGTAAGTCTACATTACCAATATGTATCACAATGAGTATGTCTACTTGCAGTTTAGTATGAATATGTTTGCAATAGAGTATCCAACAAGTAAGTATATTTTACCAATATGTATCACAATGAGTATGTCTACTTTGCAGTTTAGTATGAATATGTTTGCAATAGAGTATCCAAATAAATAAGTATATTCTACCAATATGTATCACAATGAGTATGTCTACTAAAATTAGTATGAATATGTTTGCAATAGAGTATCCAAATAAGTAAGTCTACCAATATGTATCACAATGAGTATGTCTACTTTGCAGTTTAGTATGAATATGTTTGCAATAGAATATCCAAATAAGTAAGTCTACATTACCAATATGTATCACAATGAGTATGGACAACTTTGCAGTTTAAGTATGAATATGTTTGCAATAGAATATCCAAATAAGTAAGTCTACATTACCAATATGTATCACAATGAGTATGTCTACTTTGCAGTTTAGTATGAATATGTTTGCAATAGATTATCCAAATAAGTAAGTCTACATTACCAATATATCACAATGAGTATGTCTACTTTGCAGTTTAGTATGAATATGTTTGCAATAGAGTATCCAAATAAGTAAGTCTACATTACCAATATGTATCACAATGAGTATGTCTACTTTGCAATTTAGTATGAATATGTTTGCAATAGAGTATCCAAATAAGTAAGTCTACATTACCAATATGTATCACAATGAGTATGTCTACTTTGCAGTTTAGTATGAATATGTTTTAAAGAATAGAGTATCCAAATAAGTAAGTATATTTTACCAATATGTATCACAATGAGTATGACTACTTTGCAGTTTAGTATGAATATGTTTGCACAGAGTATCCAAATGGGCAAGTATATTTTACCAATATGTATCACAATGAGTATGACTACTTTGCAGTTTAGTATGAATATGTCTGCAATAGAGTATCCAAATAAGTAAGTCTACATTACCAATATGTATCACAATGAGTATGTCTACTTTGCAGTTTAGTATGAATATGTTTGCAATAGAGTATCCAAATAAGTAAGTCTACATTACCAATATGTATCACAATGAGTATGTCTACTTTGCAGTTTAGTATGAATATGTTTGCAATAGAGTATCCAAATAAGTAAGTATATTTTACCAATATGTATCACAATGAGTATGTCTACTTTGCAGTTTAGTATGAATATAAGCTGTACAGAGTATCCAAATAAGTAAGTATATTTTACCAATATGTATCACAATGAGTATGTCTACTTTGCAGTTTAGTATGAATATGTTTGCAATAGAGTATCCAAATAAGTAAGTCTACATTACCAATATGTATCACAATGAGTATGTCTACTTTGCAGTTTAGTATGAATATGTTTGCAATAGAGTATCCAAATAAGTAAGTCAATACTAATATGTATCACAATGAGTATGTCTACTTTGCAGTTTAGTATGAATATGTTTGCAATAGAGTATCCAAATAAGCAAGTCTACATTACCAATATGTATCACAATGAGTATGTCTACTTTGCAGTTTAGTATGAATATGTTTGCAATAGAGTATCCAAATAAGTAAGTATATTTTACCAATATGTATCACAATGAGTATGTCTACTTTGCAGTTTAGTATGAATATGTTTGCAATAGAGTATCCAAATAAGTAAGTCTACATTACCAATATGTATCACAATGAGTATGTCTACTTTGCAGTTTAGTATGAATATGTTTGCAATAGAGTATCCAAATAAGTATTTCCTATATTACCAATATGTATCACAATGTGTATGTCTGCTTTGCAGTTTAGTATGAATATGTTTGCAATAGACTATCCAAATAAGTAAGTATGTTTACCCAATATGTATCACAATGAGTATCAATACCTGCTTTGCAGTTTAGTATGAATATGTTTGCAATAGAGTATCCAAATAAGTAAGTATATTTTACCAATATGTATCCCCAATGAGTATGTCTACTTTGCAGTTTAGTATGAATATGTTTGCAATAGAGTATCCAAATAAGTAAGTCTACATTACCAATATGTATCACAATGAGTATGTCTACTTTGCAGTTAGTATGAATATGTTTGCAATAGAGTATCCAAATAAGTAAGTCTACATTACCAATATGTATCACAATGAGTATGTCTACTTTGCAGTTTAGTATGAATATGTTTGCAATAGAGTATCCAAATAAGTAAGTATATTTTGCAATATGTATCACAATGAGTATGTCTACTTTGCAGTTTAGTATGAATATGTTTGCAATAGAGTATCCAAATAAGTAAGTCTACATTACCAATATATATCACAATAGGTATATCTACTTTGCAGTTTAGTATGAATATGTTTGCAATAGAAGTATCCAAATAAGTAAGTCTACATTATAATGTATCACAATGAGTATGTCTACTTTGCAGTTTAGTATGAATATGTTTGCAATGAAGTATCCAAATAAGTAAGTCTACATTACCAATATGTATCACAATGAGTATGTCTACTTTGCAGTTTAGTATGAATATGTTTGCAGCAGAGTATCCAAATAGTAAGTATATTTTACCAATATGTATCACAATGAGTATGTCTACTTTGCAGTTTAGTATGAATATGTTTGCAATAGAGTATCCAAATAAGTAAAAGTCTACATTACCAATATATATCACAATGAGTATGTCTACTTTGCAGTTTAGTAGTATGAATATGTTTGCAATAGAGAGTATCCAAATAAGTAAGTCTACATTACCAATATATTATCACAATGAGTATGTCTACTTTGCAGTTTAGTATGAATATGTTTGCAATAGAGTATCCAAATAAGTAAGTATATTTTACCAATATGTATCACAATGAGTATGTCTACTTTGCAGTTTAGTGAATATGTTTGCAATAGAGTATCCAAATAAGTAAGTATATTTTACCAATATGTATCACAATGAGTATGTCTATGCAGTTTAGTATGAATATGTTTGCAATAGAGTATCCAAATAAGTAAGTCTACATTACCAATATGTATCACAATGAGTATGTCTACTTTACAGTTTAGTATGAATATGTTTGCAATAGAGTATCCAAATAAGTAAGTCTACATTACCAATATGTATCACAATGAGTATGTCTACTTTGCAGTTTAGTATGAATATGTTTGCAATAGAGTATCCAAATAAGTAAGTCTACATTACCAATATGTATCACAATGAGTATGTCTACTTTGCAGTTTAGTATGAATATTTTTGCAATAGAGTATCCAAATAAGTAAGTCTACATTACCAATATGTATCACAATGAGTATGTCTACTTTGCAGTTTAGTGTGAATATGTTTGCAATAGAGTATCCAAATAAGTAAGTCTACATTACCAATATGTATCACAATGAGTATGTCTACTTTGCAGTTTAGTATGAATATGTTTGCAATAGAGTATCCAAATAAGTAAGTATATTTTACCAATATGTATCACAATGAGTATGTCTACTTTGCAGTTTAGTATGAATATGTTTGCAATAGAGTATCCAAATAAGTAAGTCTACATTACCAATATGTATCACAATGAGTATGTCTACTTTGCAGTTTAGTATGAATATGTTTGCAATAGAGTATCCAAATAAGTAAGTCTACATTACCAATATGTATCACAATGAGTATGTCTACTTTGCAGTTTAGTATGAATATGTTTGCAATAGAATATCCAAATAAGTAAGTCTACATTACCAATATGTATCACAATGAGTATGTCTACTTTGCAGTTTAGTATGAATATGTTTGCAATAGAGTATCCAAATAAGTAAGTATATTTTACCAATATGTATCACAATGAGTATGTCTACTTTGCAGTTTAGTATGAATATGTTTGCAATAGAGTATCCAAATAAGTAAGTATATTTTACCAATATGTATCACAATGAGTATGTCTACTTTGCAGTTTAGTATGAATATGTTTGCAATAGAGTATCCAAATAAGTAAGTCTACATTACCAATATGTATCACAATGAGTATGTCTACTTTGCAGTTTAGTATGAATATGTTTGCAATAGAGTATCCAAATAAGTAAGTCTACATTACCAATATGTATCACAATGAGTATGTCTACTTTGCAGTTTAGTATGAATATGTTTGCAATAGAGTATCCAAATAAGTAAGTATATTTTACCAATATGTATCACAATGAGTATGTCTACTTTGCAGTTTAGTATGAATATGTTTGCAATAGAGTATCCAAATAAGTAAGTCTACATTACCAATATGTATCACAATGAGTATGTCTACTTTGCAGTTTAGTATGAATATGTTTGCAATAGAGTATGCAAATAAGTAAGTCTACATTACCAATATGTATCACAATGAGTATGTCTACTTTGCAGTTTAGTATGAATATGTTTGCAATAGAGTATCCAAATAAGTAAGTCTACATTACCAATATGTATCACAATGAGTATGTCTACTTTGCAGTTTAGTATGAATATTTTTGCAATAGAGTATCCAAATAAGTAAGTCTACATTACCAATATGTATCACAATGAGTATGTCTACTTTGCAGTTTAGTATGAATATGTTTGCAATAGAGTATCCAAATAACTAAGTCTACATTACCAATATGTATCACAATGAGTATGTCTACTTTACAGTTTAGTATGAATATGTTTGCAATAGAGTATCCAAATAAGTAAGTCTACATTACCAATATGTATCACAATGAGTATGTCTACTTTGCAATTTAGTATGAATATGTTTGCAATAGAGTATCCAAATAAGTAAGTCTACATTACCAATATGTATCACAATGAGTATGTCTACTTTGCAGTTTAGTATGAATATGTTTGCAATAGAGTATCCAAATAAGTAAGTATATTTTACCAATATGTATCACAATGAGTATGTCTACTTTGCAGTTTAGTATGAATATGTTTGCAATAGATTATCCAAATAAGTAAGTCTACATTACCAATATATATCACAATGAGTATGTCTACTTTGCAGTTTTAGTATGAATATGTTTTTAATAGAGTATCCAAATAAGTAAGTCTACATTACCAATATGTATCACAATGAGTATGTCTACTTTGCAGTTTAGTATGAATATGTTTGCAATAGAGTATCCAAAAAATAAGTCTACATTACCAATATGTATCACAATGAGTATGTCTACTTTGCAGTTTAGTATGAATATGTTTGCAATAGAGTATCCAAATAAGTAAGTCTACATTACCAATATGTATCACAATGAGTATGTCTACTTTGCAGTTTAGTATGAATATGTTTGCAATAGAGTATCCAAATAAGTAAGTCTACATTACCAATATGTATCACAATGAGTATGTCTACTTTGCAGTTTAGTATGAATATGTTTGCAATAGAGTATCCAAATAAGTAAGTCTACATTACCAATATGTATCACAGACAGTATGTCTGTACACAGACAGACATGAATATGTTTGCAATAGAGTATCCAAATAAGTAAGTATACATTACCAATATGTATCACAATGAGTATGTCTACTTTGCAGTTTAGTATAAATATGTTTGCAATAGAGTATCCAAATAAGTAAGTCTACATTACCAATATGTATCACAATGAGTATGTCTACTTTGCAATTTAGTATGAATATGTTTGCAATAGAGTATCCAAATAAGTAAGTCTACATTACCAATATGTATCACAATGAGTATGTCTACTTTGCAATTTAGTATGAATATGTTTGCAATAGAGTATCCAAATAAGTAAGTCTACATTACCAATATGTATCACAATGAGTATGTCTACTTTGCAGTTTAGTATGAATATGTTTGCAATAGAGTATCCAAATAAGTAAGTCTACATTACCAATATGTATCACAATGAGTATGTCTACTTTGCAATTTAGTATGAATATGTTTGCAATAGAGTATCCAAATAAGTAAGTCTACATTACCAATATGTATCACAA
The DNA here is from genome assembly GCA_037127315.1 of Ascarosepion bandense. Lineage (NCBI taxonomy): Eukaryota > Metazoa > Mollusca > Cephalopoda > Sepiida > Sepiidae > Ascarosepion > Ascarosepion bandense. Next base: position 183,432 of record JBBBDQ010002378.1, read on the forward strand.
TGAGTATGTCTACTTTGCAATTTAGTATGAATATGTTTGCAATAGAGTATCCAAATAAGTAAGTCTACATTACCAATATGTATCACAATGAGTATGTCTACTTTGCAGTTTAGTATGAATATGTTTGCAATAGAGTATCCAAATAAGTAAGTCTACATTACCAATATGTATCACAATGAGTATGTCTACTTTGCAATTTAGTATGAATATGTTTGCAATAGAGTATCCAAATAAGTAAGTCTACATTACCAATATGTATCACAATGAGTATGTCTACTTTGCAATTTAGTATGAATATGTTTGCAATAGAGTATCCAAATAAGTAAGTCTACATTACCAATATGTATCACAATGAGTATGTCTACTTTGCAGTTTAGTATGAATATTTTTGCAATAGAGTATCCAAATAAGTAAGTCTACATTACCAATATGTATCACAATGAGTATGTCTACTTTGCAGTTTAGTATGAATATGTTTGCAATAGAGTATCCAAATAAGTAAGTCTACATTACCAATATGTATCACAATGAGTATGTCTACTTTGCAGTTTAGTATGAATATGTTTGCAATAGAGTATCCAAATAAGTAAGTCTACATTACCAATATGTATCACAATGAGTATGTCTACTTTGCAATTTAGTATGAATATGTTTGCAATAGAGTATGCAAATAAGTAAGTCTACATTACCAATATGTATCAACATGTTATAAATGCTTTGGTAATTTAGTATATGTTTGCAATAGAGTATCCAAATAAGTAAGTCTACATTACCAATATGTATCACAATGAGTATGCCTTACTTTGCAATTTAGTATGAATATGTTTGGTACAGAGTATCCAAATAAGTAAGTCTACATTACTAATATGTATCACAATGCGTATGTCTACTTTGCAATTTGTATATATGTTTGCAATAGAGTATCCAACAAGTAAGTCTACATTACCAATATGTATCACAATGAGTATGTCTACTTTGCAGTTTAGTATGAATATGTTTGCAATAGAGTATCCAAATAAGTAAGTTCACATTACCACATAACTAACAGGTATACTACTTGCAGTTTAGTATGAATATGTTTGTGTATACCTAGCAGTAAGTCTACATTACTTCAATATGTATCACAATGAGATACCATTTGGTAATTTAGTATGAATATGCTCGCAATAGAGGCAAATAAGTAAGTCTACATTACCAATATGTATCACAATGAGTATACTACTATACTAAAGAATGTTGGCAATAGAGTATCCAAATAAGTAAGTCTACATTACCAATATGTATCACAATGAGTATGTCTACTTTGCAATTTGTATGAATATGTTTGCAATATATTCAAATAAGTAAGTCTACATTACCAATATGTATCACAATGAGTATGTCTACTTTGCAATTTAGTATGAATATGTTTGCAATAGAGTATCCAAATAAGTAAAGTCTACATTACCAATATGTATCACAATGCGTATGTCTACTTTTCATAATTTAGTATGAATATGCTGAATAGAGACCAAATAAGTGTCTATATACACATATGTATCACAATGAGTATGTCTACTTTGCAATTTAGTATGAATATGTTTGCAATAGAGTATCCAAATAAGTAAGTCTACATTACCAATATGTATCACAATGAGTATGTCTACTTTGCAGCTTAGTATGAATATGTTTGCAATAGAGTATCCAAATAAGTAAGTCTACATTACCAATATGTATCACAATGAGTATGTCTACTTTGTAATTTAGTATGAATATGTTTGCAATAGAGTATCCAAATAAGTAAGTCTACATTACCAATATTTATCACAATGAGTATGTCTACTTTGCAGTTTAGTATGAATATGTTTGCAATAGAGTATCCAAATAAGTAAGTCTACATTACCAATATGTATCACAATGAGTATGTCTACTTTGCAGTTTAGTATGAATATGTTTGCAATAGAGTATGCAAATAAGTAAGTCTACATTACCAACATATCACAATGAGTATGTCTACTTTGCAATTTAGTATGAATATGTTTTATAACAGAGTATCCAAATAAGTCTACATTACCAATATGTATCACAATGAGAAGGCACTACTTTGCAATTTAGTATGAATATGTTTGCAATAGAGTATCGAAATAAGTAAGTCTACATTACCAATATGTATCACAATGAGTATGTCTACTTTGCAGTTTAGTATGAATATGTTTGCAATAGAGTATCCAAATAAGTAAGTCTACATTACCAATATGTATCACAATGAGTATGTCTACTTTGCAGTTTAGTATGAATATGTTTGCAATAGAGTATCCAAATAAGTAAGTCTACATTACCAATATGTATCACAATGAGTATGTCTACTTTGCAATTTAGTATGAATATGTTTGCAATAGAGTATGCAAATAAGTAAGTCTACATTACCAATATGTATCACAATGAGTATGTCTACTTTGCAATTTAGTATGAATATGTTTGCAATAGAGTATCCAAATAAGTAAGTCTACATTACCAATATGTATCACAATGAGTATGTCTACATTGCAATGCCGTAAGAAAAAAAAAGTTTTTAATCATATCACCCAGTAACGCCTCTGATGTGCAGGGGTCTACATAAGAGTAAAAGCACTAGATAGAAGAGAGTGAAGTGCAGGGCAAAACATTTAGAAAGGAGCAAGAGAAGGGAGGGGATACAGCTGGGATGACAGTTGCAGAGGTGGAGAGAAAGGAAAGGATATATAGGGTGGTGAGGAACGAACTAGGGACAAGTGGTTAAGAGATGAGTATTGACCTTACATTTGAATTCCTGGAGGTTGTAGCCGTCAGGAAAGCAAGAATAAGGAAGCGAGTTCCACAGGCGGGAAGTGCGAGGAAAGAAGCTGCAGGAGTAGAATTGTCGTCTGCATTTGGTTGATCTCACCGTGAATGGGTGAGACCCAGTTGAGTAGGTATAATGCATCAAGACGAGTAAGCCTTCAGTTTCAACATAAGCGTGTAAAAATTTTAATGAAGTATCAAAATGCATAGGTCTACATACAATGAAATATCAAAATGTTTAGTTCAACATTGCTGCGAAATATAATTATGCGTATATTAACATTTCAGTGATGTATCAATGTGAGTAGATCTATATTAAAACGAAGTATCAAAATGGGGGAGTCTATATTGCAGTGAACTTTATCAAAATGACTCGTCCTACATTACAATGAAGATTGTAAATGAGTAGGTCTGCATTACACTGAAGTATCAAATGTTTATGACTACATTGCAGTGAAGGATCAAAATATGAAGGTCTACATTCAAATGAAATTTTTTTTTTAGTCATTTCACCCCGATCAAGGCGGAAACGCCACTGATGTGCAGGGGGCTACATAAATGTGAAAAGATTAATTAGAAAAGAGTGAGGAGTACAAACTAGTTAGAAAGGAACAACAGAAAGCTGAGAAAGCATGTGCGATAACAGATACATAGAGAGAGAAAGGGAAGGTTATACAGAGGTGGGGAGAGAGCTAGAGTCCAGTGGTTAGTAGATGAGTATTGACTTTGCATTTAAATTTCTGGAGGTTGTAGCCGTCAGGAAAGCAAGAATACGGGAGCGAGTTCCACAGGCGGGAAGTGCGATAGAAAAAGCTGCAGGAGTAGAATTGTCGTCTGCATTTGGCTAACCTGACTGTGAATGGGTGGGACCCAGTTGCCAGTCTGGTTGCACGAGTAAACACCTGTTGAGGAGGCATCAGTGACTTAAGTTCGTCTGAGCAGAAGCTATGAAAGTATTTATAGAACAGACAAAGGGAGGCCACATTTCGACGATGGGGAAGTGGCTGCAGTCGAGCCGCCAGATCAGTACCTATCACATTACAGACTCTCCTTTGGAGCCTGTTAAGAACACTGAGGAGAACGGCAGGGACACCTGACCATAAATGGCAACAGTACTCCATGCATGGACGGATGGTTGACTTGTATATATACAGGATAGGTTCAGGTGGAAAAAAACATCCTGGATCGACATAGTGACCCAACCTTCTTAGCAGTAGATTTTGCTATGGATTCAATATAGTGGTTCCATTTGTGGTCTGAGGACAGGGTAAGTCCGAAGTAAAATGAGTATGTCTACTTTTCAGTAAAGTATCAAAATCATTCAATTTGCATTCTGTATGAAGAATCAAAATGTGTAGGTCTATATAGCAGTAAAATACAGAAATGAAATTGTCTACATTCAGTAAGCTGTCCAAACAAATTTGTCTACACGGCAATATAGGACTAAAAGGTGAATGATTACCTTGCAATTAAGTATCAAAATAAATATGTCAACTTGTATGTCAACATTTCAGTGATGTGTCAACGTGAGTAGATGTATATTAAAATGAAGTCTCAAAATGTGTAGTTCTATATTGCAGTGAACTATCAAAATGTGTTGGTCAACGTTTCAGGAAATTATCAAAATAAACCAGTTAGATAAGAGTCTGCCATAAGGGATACACGCTTGGGCGATCCTATATCGAACAAAATACGAAAATGTGTAGGCCTACATTAGTGACGTATCATAATATGTAGGTTTATATTGCTATTATGTATCAAAAAGTTTAGGCCTACATTGCAGTGAAGTATCATAATGTGTAGGTTTATATTGCAATTATGTATCAAAACGTTTAGGCCTACATTGCAGTGAAGTATCATAATATATAGGTTTATATTGCAATTATGTATCAAAAAGTTTAGGCCTACATTGCAGTGAAGTATCATAATATATAGGTTTATATTGCAATTATGTATCAAAACGTTTAGGCCTACATTGCAGTGATATATCATAATGTGTAGGTTTATATTGCAATTATGTATCAAAAAGTTTAGGCCTACATTGCAGTGATATATCATAATGTGTAGGTTTATATTGCAATTATGTATCAAAACGTTTAGGCCTACATTGCAGTGATATATCATAATGTGTAGGTTTATATTGCAATTATGTATCAAAACGTTTAGGCCTACATTGCAGTGATATATCATAATGTGTAGGTTTATATTGCAATTATGTATCAAAACGTTTAGGCCTACATTGCAGTGATATATCATAATGTGTAGGTTTATATTGCAATTATGTATCAAAAAGTTTAGGCCTACATTGCAGTGATATATCATAATGTGTAGGTTTATATTGCAATTATATATCAAAATGTTTAAGCCTACATTGCAGTGAAGTATCATAATGTGTTCCTACATGTTTAGATACTTCATACAGAGCAGTCATGTATCTGCATGTGCATGTCAATATTGCAGAGACATAAAATATAAGTAGATCTGTATTATTGTGCTGTATCTAAATAATTAAGATGACACCACAATGAAGTATTTAAACGAATATGTCTAAACTGCAGGCACTTGACTAACTGAAAAGTTATACATATCAGAGACCTCTCTTCTGTGATGTATTTAAATGAGATAGTGTAAACTGCAGACAAATATTATATATATATATATAAAGTAAAATAAATTTTCAATGTTCAAAAATGTTGAATGAACATTTCGACATGAAATCCCTAAGAGAGATTTTACATCTCCTCAGCAACAGTACATCTTTCAAAATGGAAATAAAAATGAGAATAAAAGGAGAGAAAAAAAGAGAGAAAAACGGTTAAGATTTGAGAAAATTACGTTACAAAAAATTACGTTACAAAAAATTACGTTACAAAAAATTACGTTACAAAAAATTACGTTACAAAAATTACGTTACAAAAAATTACGTTACAAAAAATTACGTTACAAAAAATTTCGGAATTAATTCATGTCTAATTTTTGATTTTAACTTTTAGATAGAGTTGTAAGTGAAGAAAAGGAAAATTTGGTTTCGTCCAGCTTACAAAGGAAAGGGGTTAGGAGTGGTGTTAAATTGAGAATAGAGTTAAACAAAACGGAAAGAAAGGTGGGAGGTAAGAAATATAAAGACAAGGAAAGAGAAGAATAGAAAGGAAAAAAGGGGACAAAAAAGAAAAAAGAAAAAGGACACACGAAAAGTTTTTCATATTAGAAACGCTTGATACGTGTCAAATAAAAATAACCTTATACATGAGTTAAAGTATTAGAGAAAAAAGACTTTTTAGAAAAAGCATATTTAGTGGAAAAAAGTAGATAAAGAATTTTTTAAAAAATTAATTAATCTGATTAAAGATACCTCTAGGTATCGTTAAACTAAATAAAATAAAATAAAATAAATCAAAAATAAGATTAAAGATTAAAGAAAATTATAAATTAAAAATTTATTTTTTTTAAATTAATTTTTTAAAAAATTTAATATAAAAATTTATAAAAATTATGATGTGAAAAAGATATAATTACTAGCAGAGGGGGTTGATTCTAGTATCCCCGACCTGTATTTGGCATATTGGGCTGCCCTGACCTTAATACATGATAACGTCATCGACGATCAATATTATTTACATTATTCGGACTATTGTCATCATCTTTGTTGCCATGTATACGACGTTTCGGCCGTTGTACGCTTCTTCAGGTGCTAGGGATTTCGAACCGAACCTTTTATTACAATCACTGGAGTATATCATCCTTGCGTAAAGCCTTGATTGAAAGTCATGAGTTTTCTCCCTCTAACCTGGCAAGTTACTTGTTCATCATTGCTGTAGTCTGGTATTGAACTCACAACTCTAAGAGTCAAGTCAGGAACTAACCAACATCAATATCCACTGAGCCATGTGCCCTAAGGACAGTGGATATGGACGTTGGTTAATTCCAGACTTGACTCTTAAGGACACAAATTAGTGAAGCAGAAAGGAAGAAAGGCTATACAAAAGTAAGGAAGAAACAAACAAAGAAGGGGTGGATGGATGAGTAAAAGAAAGAAAGAAAGAAAGAAAGAAAGAAAGAAAGAAAGAGTGTTTGGACAAATGGATATTTTAAGAAATTAGTCAAAGAAAGAAAGAAAGAAAGAAAGAAAGAAAGAAGATAAAAATAAAGTGAAACTAATTAAACGAAAAAAAAAAGGATTCATCTCTGACCACAGAAATAACTTTCTTTATTTTCCCTGAACACCTTTTACGTTACCATTTTTTCATTTGCATCCACTCGTATCATTACTGGTTACACATTTCTTAATGGCGAATGATGGTCTGATAAATTACTATAAAAAGCTACTGAAAAAATACCAGTAAAATATTAATAATTTTTATCTTTGTTGCTAATATAAAAAAAATGTCTTTCGCTATATCGACAGAAATTTCACAATGAAAAATCCGGAAGTGTTGTTAAAACGCGATTTCTTCTGTTTTCACAAAAGAGTCACAATTGCGGCCATTTTGTAAAACTTAATAAATCTGGACGAACTCTATATTTGTTAAGAAAAATATTTGTAAACTTTACAAAACATAACCTGTTCGAATCTCCGAAACTAACTTTTTTATTCCAATCATATCACATAAAAGAGATAACGTGTTTATCGGAAAAGACAAAAGAATTAGACAGAACTGTTTTTATTCATATGTTTATTTTTAGGTGAGGCTCTGATAGTATTGGTTGTAGAGGCATATGGAATCAAACACGCCGATAAAGACAGCTTAGGGATCAGCTGCTATGTTGGGTGGAGTCGGATAGCGTCTTGGGTCGACCCCAGGATTTGATTTACTGTCACGTCGAATGTTCTTGATAGCCGTCTGCACAAGTCCAGATCTTGATAACATGGATGGAACTGTCCAATAATTTCTGATTCCCTAGTTCATGGATTGAGGATATTAGAAAAACGAAAATGACCATGAATTATACATGAAATGACAAAACGAAAATCGACAGAAAGAAAAAGAAGAATGAATACAAAAAGAAAGAAGTAATTGACTCAGAATGACGGGGAATGAAAAGCAACACAGAGAAAAAAAATGCGAGAAATGTAGTGGAAGTGAAAAGGAAGACATATATGTAAATAATGGGGAAAGACAGCATTTGTAGAAAGAAAGAAAGAAAGAAAGAAGACAGAAAGAAAGATCGAATGATGGTCTAAGAAAGAAAGAAAGACACAAAGAAAGAAAGAAAGAAAGAAAGAAAGAAAGAAAAATCGAAGGATGGTCGAAGATTGAGTTTGAGTTTTGTTTAATGGCATATCAACATCTCTGTGGGTTATTTAATGCCAAAAAGGTGCGGTTTTTAGATATTTTTTAATGTTCGATTAGAGTGGAAAGGTTGATTTAGTCAGATTTTAATGAAATTTTTTTGTTTTTATTTTTTTTTATTTTAGAAAACTGAAAATGTCTTCTAGTTTTGTATTAAAAAATGTTTTGCTGAGAATAATTTTTTCCTTCAAAAATGTGTTATGATAATAATTTTTTCTTCAAAAATGTATTGTTCGTAATATTTTTCTTTCATAAATGTATATTTTTCTCCAAAACTGTATTTTTATACTTTCATAGTGTTTTGGCCTTAGTTTGGGGGTAAACTATTTGCCCATAGTTGGGACCTTAACAGGTGTTACCACCCCGGGTCAGGGTAAACTTGGAAACAACAGCAATTAAGAAGTGGTTCCATGCTCCTCACAACCTCTCAATCAGAGGTCTTGCTGCCGGATGCAGTTTACTGTCATGCCCAGGACCGATTGGTCGAAGAAAAAGAAAGAAAGAAAGATCGAAGGATGGTCGAAGAAAAGGTGAAGAAAGAAAGAAAGAAAGAAAGAAATGTATTGAAAGAAAGAAAGAAAGAAAGAAAGAAAGAAAAAGATCGAAGAATGGTCGAAGGAAAGGCAAAGAAAGAAAGAAAGAAAGAAAGAAAGAAAGAAAGAAAGAAAGAACGATAACTAAATAAATGAATCAGACGAAATCAGAGACATAAATTTAGGAAATATATTTTTTTATAATCATATCGTCCCAAGCAAGGCATTTTACTGCCACTGTTTTGCAGGGGATGACACAGGAGAAAAGTTATGAGAAAGAGTGACAGGTTACAGGGGTGTCAGAAAGTGGATAAGAAAAGGATGAGAATATTGATGAGAGTGGTGTGGACGGAGAGAGGAGCATGAGAGAGAGGATGCAGGTTAGTGAGATAGGAAATGCCTATTGACTTTACATTTAAATTCTTGGAGATTGGAGCTGTCGGGGAAAAAAAAATAAACGGAAGGGAATTCCACAGGCGGGAAGTGCGAGCAAACAAACTGATGGAGTAGAATTTGCGTTTAGAATTTATTGGTTTCACTGTAAAAGTGTGGGACTTAGTTGCTAATCTTGTGGCTCGAGTAAATTCATATATAGAGGGCACCAGTGAGCTAAGTTCATCGAAGAAGACGCCGTGAAAGTATTTGTAGAAGAGACACAGGGAAACCACATTGCGCCGGTGAAAAAGTGACTGTATCTGTGCTGCCAAGTCGGGATCGATCACATAGATTCTTAGTTGGATTTTGTCAAGGATCCCTAGGTGGATAGCAGGAGCACCCGACCAAATGTGGCAGCAGTATTCAAAGCACGGGCGGATGGTAGATTTATATGTGTGCAGGATTGTTTCAGACGGGCAAAACTACCTGGCCTTACACAGAGAACCGACTTTCTTAGCAGCGGATTGACCTATGGATTCTATATAAGCATTCCACTTGAGGTCTGTTGTGAGAGTTAAGCCGAGGAGGCGCAGTGTTTTGCTTTCAGAGAGACTAGCCTGATCCATGCTTTAATGAATAAAGAAACGCCTAACATTTCGCTCGATAAACGTGCGATCGAGCAAAAGGTTAGGCGTTTTAAAGATCCATTAGTTGAAGGATCTAGTCTCTGTCCGTTATATTTGAAACTGCCTTGGCTTGGAAGGAAATGTCAAACTGTAACTGATAAGATTTCGGCATGTGTTTCGTCCGGGTATTTCTCTGTGCAGTTACGTGTTGTTTTTCAGACAAGACCTGTGTTTCCCTCCTTCAGTAATGATAGGTTGTCCTATTTTCGTAGAAATTCTGTTGTTTATAGATATAATTGCCACTCCGATGCGGTATACATAGGACGAACCAATCTGAGGTTAGAGTACGCGGGTTGCACAACACATCCCCGCAAATATATGTTCGAGTAGCCCTCTTAGACCTATAAGAGCAACCCAGGCTGTTCTGTATTCAACAATTGGCCAACACCTGCTGGACAGCCGGGCATGTGCCTCTTCGTATGAGGATAATTGGTTTACTGTTCTGCACATTGCTCGATCGGCCCATCATCTTTGCGTTTTAGAGGCTGTTTGCCGAAAACTCCAGCAGCCGAGCCTGTGCAGGCAGAAAGGGAGATTCATTCGTTCCTTACAATTACTGGAGGGTTTGTGGGTGTAACAAGTTTTCTTTTTTTATTCACTCTTGTGGAATTGTATGTTTACCCCCCCCCCCGCACACTTACGTTTTAATATTTACTGATTAAAGTTTATTTTTAAACGAATTCCATCTTTGCCCACAGTGTTGTAAGTAACCCTTTGTTTTTGTCCTTTATTAACCATTTTTAATCGCGCCAACGTAAGCCCTTGGAGAAGTGTTGGCCGAAAGGTTCCTCGGGTTGGAATAATTATAATGACGTCTGCTTTATATATATATATATATATATATATCAATTAAGTTTTTTTTTTACAAATAAAAGTAAGGTCTTTTGGTTGGTACAACGGCCGTTAAAACGTTCTGAAAAGAGTTTGTGCGTATATATTCGTGTGCTTTTGTTTGTTAGGAGTGTCTATGAAGTCTCCGCTCGGTCCTTCGGGTAACTGTCAGTTATTAAGTGGTTTAGTGAACAGTGAAGAAAAATATGAGAGAGAAAGAAGAGGCAACCATAATACGGTTGCTTGACGTTTGTCAAGAGACCTATTAATTATACTCGTATTTTCTCTTCTGTCGATTGTTTTCTTGTGTCGTCCATTTATTTCGTTTTCGGGGTTCCAGACAAGTCATTTGAGAATTCACACCCGGATTTAATTCTGGGCTTCCCATTGGACGATAAACAAAACTCACGTCGGCTCGCGAAAAGGGTCCGTAAAAAGAATTTGATATTGATATTTTTTTATCATTAAAGTTAATTTGAATTTTTGTTTTTTTTTTTTTTTTGTTTTTTCTAACAAAATCGATGAGTCAGATTTGAATGTTGAATTTGTTTTGTTCACGACACTTTCTAAGCGAAATAAATAACAAGCAAAATCTTAGAAAAGTACATAAAAATCTCGGAAAAAGAGAAAAAATGAAAGAAAATAAATAAGTATTAGAAAAAAAGGATGTGCGTTGTGGTACAGTGGATATCGGCTCGGAACGAGAAACCGAGGAGCCGAGTTCTAATTCCAGTTGAATCCATTGTATTCACTTACACACAAATGCCCTTGGGAAAGGTATTAATCCGTCTCTTCCTTCCAGTTATGGGTTAAATAATATGACAGACTGGGTTCTATAGCCTTGGCTGGCAACCAGTCTACCGCAGAAAGCAATGGCAACCTACTGCGGGATAATCTTCTGCCCATTCAGTCATGTCCCTTCCGAGACATGATCGCCCAAGCGTGTATCACGTATGGCACTTAACTGACTGACTGAATGTAATAGAAATATAATTAAAACTTCTACTGGGTATAATTTGGGGGATCAGTATTATATTGTTATGAAGTAATAAACTGATCCCTCACTAATTACTACATAATAATATAATACAGCTCTTCCCCTTCTAGCTATGAGTCAAATAACAGGACAGATTGGGTTTTATAGCCTTGGTCGGCAACCAGTCTACCGCAGAAAGCAATGGCAACCTACTGCGGGATAATCTTCTGCCCAGTCAGTCATGTCTCTTCCGAGACATGATCGCCCAAAGCGCGTATCACGTATGGTACTTAACTGACTGATTAGAAAAAAGATGCACACAAAAATGTTTATAAGCGAATGAAAGAAAAACATTAAATAAAAAAAAAACAATGATTGAAGAAAGAAAAATCTACAAAAACAAGAAAAAAAGGAACGAATTAATTTCAAATAATATTTTAAAAGAAAGAAAAAGGATAGAAATTTTATGGGCGCACACGATAAAGAAAGACAAATTATTTACAGAAAAAGGATCAAATTATTTACAGAAAAGGATCACTTGGAGAAAGAAAGAAAGAAAGAAAGAAAGAAAGAAAGAAAGAAAGAAAGAATAACGTCGAGTATTTGATGAGAAAGAAACTCATCAACTGACTGGTCTGTTTAACGGCACATCAACTACTTATGGGTCATTTAATACCGAAATCTAATTTTCTTAGGAATTTTGAAATAATAAAAATAGGATATATGTTATTCTATTTTCACAGTTGAATACATGGTAAATGATCCTCAACTTTTGTGCATATACATGACGTAATTAGTAGAGGCGATGACGTGTCTTTCATGTTGAGATTATATTTTGGTAGATAGGTTGATTTCTTTTAAGAAATTGTCAGATATATCTAAATCTAAACTTATTTATAAATGGAACTTTGTCTGTGTGTGTCTGTGTATATCCGTTACCTATAGACTCCGAAACGGCTGAACCGATTTTCTTGAAAATTTACAGTTGTACTATAAGCGTCTGCGAGTGTTCTTAGCTAGGTTTTGTGTCGAGGTACCCCCGATAAATATCGAAAATCGATAATCGAAACAATCGGGTTATTGAAGGAGTGGTCCGATTTTAATCAAATTTGATACACTCAGAGACAAAGACATAAGAAACGATATTCAGAAGTTTCAAGATTGCAGTTCTTACAATAGTGCAGAATATATATATATATATATATATATATATATATATATATATATATATATAAAAGGCAAGATGTTTGTGTGTGTGTCTGTTTATCTGCCTGTATGTCTGTATTTTTTTTATTTTAGTTTTTGCTTCGGGTTTGGCTCTAAGAAGGTATAATTGTAGTTCTTAGTCTCATTTACTCAGAGGACTTATTTAGCCTTCAAAATTCAGTTTACGACAAAAAAACTTATTTGATATCGATACCAGGAAATCAAAATTTGACTTACATCCATTCATTTTTCTTTCAGTCTACGGTTTCGCTTTAACTGGAAACGACTATTGCTTTTTAGTCTTTCGTGCCAGCGTCCAAAGAGTCTGAGCTCCAGGACCCTGGATTAGTTTTGAAGCTTTTATTACACCCGAGCAACGCCGGGCTATACTGGTAGTATATATATATATATATACACGAAAAAAATCGCAAGATCGCCAAGACCTACCGCGGTTTCGCACAACGGCTCGTCAGGGCCGTTGTGCGAAACGGCTCGTCAGGGCCTACGCAGTTTTCTTTTTTTGTCCCCTCTTTGTCCAAAGCTCTATAGCCGAGGACGGTAACGGAGTTAGATTCTGTTGCTTATTCATAGTCTTTAAAAGATTCTTGTGTAATATTTTAAGAGTAGAATACGGACAGAGTCGGTTTTATTATCATTATTAATATATATATATATATATATATATATATATATATATATATATATATATATATATATGAGGGAAATTAAAAAATATTAAATTTTGTTGATATTTTGTTCACAATCAAGTATTAACAAGATCGCTCTTTAACTTTTGTCCAGTAGCTTATTTCTTTTGTTCCATGTAATCTTTATTTAAAAAAAAACAAACTATTATATTAAGTTTTGTAACTTTGTGTAATATTCATGCATTACACCCTAATCTTTATTCGGTAAATATTTCATTACTAATCATGCATTACTTTTTTAGTAAGACATATTTATGTCTTTGTTGCTTTCGTTCAGTATATTATGTAGCTATAATTGCAATTCTTAGTCTCAGCCATGATACCATTTACTCAGAGGATTTATTTAGCCTTCAAAATTCAGTTTGTGACGGAAAACTTACTTGACATCGATGCAGGAAATCAAAATTTGACTTACATCCATTCATTTTTCTTTCAATCTACGGTTTCGCTTTAACTGGAAACAACTATTGCTTTTTAGTCTATTTAACTTAAATTCCACCTCAACTTTTCTTCAAATTACAGCCGTTTGATTGGGCATCACATTCATATTCACTTTTAACATTTTGCGGCACCCTAATCCTGCGCTTTTGCGATTGGTATCTCGCTGTACATGTCTCAAACTCCGGCCTACAACTTGAAAAGTTGCTTATACGCACATTTTGCTCTTCTGATTTCACTGTAATTCCTTCTAAACGATCAAAGTTGGCCACGTAATTACACAAATATCTCTGTGAGTTCATTCCTTTTTAAATCCATGCTACCCAGAAAAAGATGTCTTATTGGACGCCGCGGCGCTTCGACATCGGTAAAGAGGGTCACTAAATCCAACGAAAGCCCCTCTGTTAGTGCTGTGCGATTGTTGCAAAACGCACTGCGTTCAGCAGAACGTAGGGCAACTGAAACTTATGATAGGCATCCCATTAAGTTATCCAGTGATTGCTTCCGTAAAAAAAACTTAGGCACTCCAGGTTGGATAACTCCACACGAGCTGAGCTTAACACTCAAGCTACTGCTGATAGGGACGCTTTAAGGGCTTCTGAATGTCCAGAGCAGCGACGGTCTCGGCGATTAATAGACACCGCTGCTAAGAAACGTTCACGGATGGCTGGAAGTACAGAACAGCAGAGGGCTCGCAATTTAAGCTTGCGAGGGTCGCCTCCTCCGTTGCATCTAACAGAGCATCACATACTCCACAGCAACGTGACCTGGGTAACCAGGGTGGCCAAATTTATGATACGTGCTGCGTGAAATTTTAAGTACGTTTCAAAATCTGAAGATGTTAAGACACATTTTAGCGCTCGGTCTGCATGGGGCCGATTTATTAATAGTCTAAGGACGGTTAAATTACTAACAGGACTAATTTTCCTTTCCTACGGATCAGGCGAATTGTCTGAGAGATACCAATACCGTACACTATGGAGTTTAGATGCAAAACTGCCGTGTCTTACCAAAGAGATGCAATTCTCTTCCAAACGATTGCTTCCCCGACGGCTACAATCTCCAGGAGTTTAAATGTAAGGTCAATAGACACCTCCTAACACACTAACCTGCTCCCATTCTATCAAGCACTCTTCCCATCTGCCTAACCCTCATCCTCGCTATCCTTACTCATCTGTCACCTTCCTCCTGACATTCCCTATGTCTAACCACTCCCTCTCTTTACCTTCCCCTATGTAGCCCCATGCGCAATAGTGGCAGTGGAATGCCTTGCTTGGGGTGAGATGATTAAAAAAAAAAGAAAAAAATAGAAGATCTATCTATCCCCCGGCTCACACTCCGCCCACGTCTATTGAACAGGTTAAGAGGCTCATCTCTTGTTCCCTGTTTAGGATGTGGTTTCCGGCTTTCTCTTTTCCAATCTTTTCACTATTATGTAGCCCCCTGCACATCAGTGGCGTTACCGCCTTGCTCGGGGTGATACGATTAAAAAAAAAAATTGGAGAGAGATAGAGATTCGTTGGACCTGTCGCATCAGTCGAGCGCGTTCACGTAATTCAGACCAGCAAGCATGGCGCAATGAGAGAAAGTGTGAAGTGAGACTAACGTTCAGTGAAAACTGTACAGACAAAAAATCGTTGGCCCAAAACCAGTAACCTCTAAATGGTTGAATTGTTATGTCGCCAAGTATAAATGAATAACTCTACAACAGAATCAGAATATAAGTTGTATTCCGCGGAAAGAGGGTTAGTATGTACAGAAGTGATTAGTGATATTTACAATAGAAAGATACAAGAGTCCAATCCGTCGTAAGACGTGTGTATACGTGATTACTTCCGGTACGCCACCGGAAGTGTGACTAAATCTTCACTGACTCGCACTGACTCTTCAGTAACTCATTAGAGACTCTCAAGTGACTCTCTACGACTCTCTACGACTCCCTACGACTGTATTTACTAGCCTTCCCACGCAAGGCTGGATGTGACACATGGTCATTTTATAGTGGGTATTCCCGGCCATATAGCCGGGCCAAAAAATGTCTGTCTATTTTTGCCCAGTCGTGGTTCTACCCTTCGGCGGAACCACGACTGGGTTATTGCTCTCTGCTCGGAAGCAGAGAGCGCCCTCTACCCAAAGGTAGAGTCGTCAGTGACTCTCTACGACTCTCTACGACTCCCTACGACTCCCTTGTAGAGAATCCACCATTGCTATATATAGCAATGGGAACAGTCCATTTGTAGTCAAATAGGAGCGGCGCCCTAACATGAATAAAGGTGCTCACTCCAACAATAGGAGCCAGCAGTATAGCAAAAAAAGTGATAAGGAGTTTTTGCGAGTAACCCCCACTGCCAGCTGCAGCCTGGCACAGTGTAAGTAATCCACGAGTGCACTTCCTCTCACTTGCCTGCTTCTGGCTAATTGTGGTAGCGGCCTTTCTTTTTGCATTGGATGCTGGATGAGTTGTTGGAGAAGTTCTACGGCTTCGAGATCAATCTTTCAACAACCTACGTTATTCGCGCCAACGTCCAAAGAGTCTGAGCTCTAGGATCATGGATTAGTTTTAAAGCTTTCATTACACCCAAGCAACGCCGCGCTATATTGCTAGTATATATATATATATATATATATAGTACTTTGCAAGAGTATTAGGACAATAACTATTTTATCTTTCATGAGGCATATTGACAGAAAATAAACAATTTAATTAAAGTAATTTTACTTGATTTACTCAACAAATGCTTTAACAAGAAAAAACACTTGTTACAAAATAAATTTAATATTTAGTATAATAGTCTTTTGCTTTGATCACAGCCTTCATTCTGTCAGGCATTGACATCACAAGCTTCTTCAATGTATCTAATGGTATCTTCTGCCAAGCAGCTTGTATTTGATCCCAAATGTGTATTGCGAAGTACCATTAGATTTATCAATCTTTTTATTCAAAATATCCTATAAAAGTTCAATAGAGTAGTTTCAAAATAACTTGTTTAATAGAAAATAGGAAGAATTAAATATAACTTCTTTTTAATACATTTCTTTTGCACCTGATTTTAAATAATCAATATTTATTAGTAATTTACTTGGCTTTTCACCCTGTATTTGAATTTCAATGAGGTTTTTAGGAAAATCACTCCTGTCCTAATACTTTTGCACACTACCGGTAGTGTGCAAAGGTGTTAGGACAGGGGTGATTTTAAACTTTATTTTGATGCCTCATAAAAGATAAAATAGTTCTTGTCTTAATAATTTTGCACAGTACTATATGTGTATATATTGCTGTTGATTTTGCTTTCCTATCACTTTATTTATCCATTTCTAGTGTTAATGGGAAATTTAATTGAAGGAAAATTTAATTGAAATTTAATTGAAGGAAAATTTAATTGAAATTTAATTGAAGGAAAATTTAATGGGAAATTTAATTGAAGGAAAAGGGTAAAGCACGAATAGAGGAAATATGTGAGAGGAGTAAGAAATAGAGAGAAAAATATTTTGGAAATCTCATTCGGGTTCATATGTTGTATATCAATAAACAGACAAACACGGGTATATATAAAAATATATGAAGCTATATTTTTTATTAATGACGATGGACCGTGTAGCCTAGTGAACAGAGAGTGAGAGCGCGCTTCCAAGGGTTGACGGGGTGACGGGGGGTCGTCTGTTGCTCCTCTGGTCTGGTCTGTCTCTCTCGTCTGCCTCTGTCTCTCTGCCTGAAATCCGTGCGCCGAGGTCTTTTTATCTCCAAACCGGTACTTCCGGATTTTGCCTCGCCCACGCACGCCCACGTAATTCTCAGAGACACCTGTTCTGTCTGCCTCTTGTAGCCATTTCCGCTACTGCCGGAAATAAGGTCAAACAAACATCCGTTCCTTTCAACGACCGGAAAACACCCCCGCTTGCATCAGCCTTTCCTCGGGTGGGGCCAGGTTGTTATATTACACATATTGTCTCAGTAGATTTTTGTTTGAGTTAATCTAAGGCTACAGTTTCAATTATTTTTACTGCGCACTGAGCACTTTATAAAAATATAACCCTTTCCTGAAAAAGATAAACCTTGTCTTTAAAAAAAAAAATGTCTTTATTATATATATATATATATATTCAAATATTTGGAAAATATACGGAAAATTACATGTATCAGATGATAATTTCTGCGAAGTATATTCGCTCCGTCAGCGATCTTTAATTAAAGAAAAACTCAATTAGTCTTTTCATACACCAGCAATTCACTTAAAAGGAAGAAAAAGGGGGGAAAAAAAGAAAAAGAAAAGAAAAATGGTAGGGGAAGTGAAAAAAAAAAGAGGGAAGTTTATGTTAGAAGACAGGCGTCCAAACGCTTTTCCATGGGGGGTAGGGAAGACAAACGGAAGACAAAAAGAAATAGATCAACTCGTTCTGTGAAAAAGACATTAAAAAATTATATACATAATTATATATAAATTTCCTCGAGCCACAAGATTAGCAACTAGGTCCCACCCTTTTACTCTGAAAACAATAAATTATAAATAGAAATTCTACTCCACAGCTTCTTTTCTCGCACTTCCCGCCTGTGGAATTCCCTTCCGTTTACTTGCTTTCCCGACAGCTACAATTTCCAAAAATTTAAATGTAAAGTCAATAGTCAATCTCCTATCTCACTGATTTGCATCCTCTCTCTCATGTTCCTTTCTCCATCCACTCCACTCTCATCAGTATACTAATCCTTCTTTTACCAACTTCCTGACACCCCCTATAATCTGTCACTCTTTCTCACTCTTTCAACTTTCCTACAATTTAACCCCATGCAAAACAGTGGCAAAAATGACTTGCTTGGTGGGGATATGATTATAAAAAAACTTATATACTATTATAATGTGGATATAAAATGGGGGATTAATATATAAAGTGATCACTCACTTTATGGCCACTGTCATCCTTCTCTTATCCACTTCCTGACACACCCTATAACCAGTCACTCATTTTCATAATTTTCTCCTATGTAACCCCCTGCAAAACAGTGGCAATAAAATGCCTTGCTTGGGGCGACATGATTATAAAAAAAAACATTTGTGTAAAGAAATAAAAAAAAAGCGGGTCACAAGAACGGAAATTCGGTAAAAGGAAAACGGGAAATGAGAGGAAAAAAGAAAAAAAGGGGAGATAGGCGAAAGTTATAAAAGAGAGAGGAAAGGAAAACAGTAAATGAAAGGAAAACAAAGGGGGAGATAGGGGAAAGTTATAAAAGAAAAGAGAGGAAAGGAAAACGAGAAATGAGAGGAAAACAAAGGGGGAGATAGGGGAAAGTTATAAAAGAGAGAGGAAAGGAAAACGAGAAATGAGAGGAAAAAGAAAAGAGTGGAGATAGGCAAAAGTTATAAAAGAGAGAGGAAAGGAAAACGAGAAATGAGAGGAAAAAAGAAAAAAGGAGAGATAGGCGAAAGTTATAAAAGAGAGAGGAAAGGAAAACGAGAAATAAGAGGAAAAAAGAAAAAAGGGGAGATAGGGGAAAAGTTATAAAAGAGAGAGGAAAGGAAAACGAGAAATAAGAGGAAAAAAGAAAAAAGGGGAGATAGGGGAAAAGTTATAAAAGAGAGAGGAAAGGAAAACGAGAAATGAGAGGAAAAACGAAAAAAGGGGCGATAGGGGAAAAGTTATAAAAGAGAAATGAAAAAAGGGGGAGATAGGAGAAAGTTATAAAAGAGAGAGGAGAAGAAACGGGAAATGAGAGGAAAAAGAAAAAAGGGGAAATAGGGTAAAAGTTATAAAAGAAAGAGGAAAGGAAAATTCAGAACTGAGAGGAAAAAAAGAGGAGATGGGGGAAAAGCAGAAAAGAGAGATGAGAGGAAACGCTAAATGGGAGGAGAAAGAAAACGAGGAGATAGGGCAAATGTTATAAAAGAGAGACGAGAAGAAACGTGGAATGAGAGGAAAAACGAAAAAAGGGGAGATTGGGGAAAAGTTATAAAAATAGAGAGGAAAGGAAAATGAGAAATGAGAGTAAAAACGAAAAACTGGGGAGATAGGGGAAACATAAAAGAGACAGGAAAGGAAAAATGGGAAATGAGAGTGGTAAAAACGAAAAAAGAGGAGACTGGGGAAAAGTTATAAAAAAGAGATGAGAGGGAAATGAGAAATGAGAGGAAAAAAAGAAAAAGGGGGAGATAGGCGAAAAAGTTATAAAAGAGAGAGGAGAGGAAATTCAGAAAATGAGAGGAAAAATGAAAAAGGGGAGATAGGCGAAAGTTTTAAAAGAGAGAGGAAAGGAGAACTGAAAATGAGAGGAAAGAAAAAGGGGAGAATGGGGAAAAGTTATAAAAGCGAGAGAAAGGAAACGAGAAATGAGAGGAAAAAGAAAAAGGGATATAGGGGAAAAGTTATAAAAGAGAGAGAGAAGAAAACGGAAATGAGAGGAAAAAGAAAAAAGGGGAAATAGTGTGTTATAAAAGAAAGAGAAAGGAAAACGGGAACTGGAGAGGAAAAAAGAGGAGATGGGGGGGAAAAGTTATAAAAGAGAGAGATGAGAGGAAAAACGCTAAATGGGAGGAGAAAAAGAAAAAATGAGGAGATAGGGCAAATGTTATAAAAGAGAGACGAGAAGAAACGTGAAATGAGAGGAAAAACGAAAAAAAGGGGAGATTGGGGAAAAGAGGTAAATAGAGAGGAAAGGAAAACGAGAAATGAGAGTAAAAACGAAAAACTGGGAGACAGGGGAAAAGTTATAAAAGAGACAGGAAAGGAAAACGGGAAATGAGAGGAAAAACGAAAAAAGAGGAGATCGGGGGAAAGTTATAAAAAAGAGATGAGAGGGAAATGAGAAATGGAGAGAGGAAAAAAGAAAAAAGGGGAGATAGGCGAAAAGTTATAAAAGAGAGAGGAGAGGAAATTCAGAAAATGAGAGGAAAATGAAAAAGGGGAGATAGGCGAAAGTTTTAAAAGAGAGAGGAAAGGAGAACTGGAAATGAGAGGAAAAAAGAAAAAGGGGAGAATGGGGAAAAGTTATAAAAGCGAGAGGAAAGGAAAACGAGAAATGAGAGAAAAAAGAAAAAGGGGATATAGGGGAAAAGTTATAAAAGAGAGAGGAGAAGAAAAGGTGGGAAATGAGAGGAAAAAGAAAAAAAAGGGGAAATAGGGTAAAAGTTATAAAAGAAAGAGGAAAGAAAACGGGAACTGAGAGGAAAAAAAAGAGGAGATGGGGGGGAAAAGTTATAAAAGAGAGGAGATGAGAGGAAAACGCTAAATGGGAGGAGAAAAAGAAAACGAGGAGATAGGGCAAATGTTATAAAAAGAGAGACGAGAAGAAATGAAATGAGAGGAAAACCAAAAAAAGGGGAGATTGGGGAAAAGTTATAAAAATAGAGAGGAAAGGAAAACGGAGAAATGAGAGTAAAAACGAAAAACTGGGAGATAGGGGAAAGTTATAAAAGAGACAGGAAAGGAAAACGGGAAATAAGAGGAAAACGAAAAGAGGGAGACTGGGGAAAAGTTATAAAAAAGAGATGAGAGGGAAATGAGAAAATGAGAGGAAAAAGAAAAGGGGAGATAGGCGAAAAGTTATAAAAGAGAGAGAGAGAAATTCAGAAATGAGAGTGAAAAAATGAAAAAGGGGAGATAGGCGAAAGTTTTAAAAGAGAGAGGAAAGGAGAACTGGAAATGAGAGGAAAAAGAAAAAGGAGAATGGGGAAAAGTTATAAAAGCGAGAGGAAAGGAAAACGAGAAATGAGAGGAAAAAAGAAAAAAGGGGATATAGGGGAAAAGTTATAAAAGAGAGGAGAGGAAATTCAGAAATGAGAGGAAAAATGAAAAAGGGGAGATAGGCGAAAGCTTTAAAAGAGAGAGGAAAGGAGAATCGGAAGGAGGAAAAAAGAAAAAGGAGAATGGGGAAAAGTTATAAAAGTCAGAGGAAAGGAAAACGAGAAATGAGAGGAAAAAAGAAAAAGGGGAGATAGGGGGAAAGTTATGAAAGAGAGAGAAAGGATAACGGGAAATGAGAGGGAAAAAGAAAAAGGAAGATAGGCGAAAGTTTTAAAATAGAGAGGAAAGGATAACTGGAAATGAGAGGAAAAAAGAAAAAAGGGGAGAATGGGGAAAAGATTAAAATAAAATAGAGAGGAAAGGAAAACGGGAAATGAGAAAAAAAGAAGAAAGGGGAGATAGGCAAAAGTTATAAAAGAGAGAGGAAAGGAAAACGAGAAATGAGAGGAAAAAAGAAAAGAGGGGAGATAGGCAAAAGTTATAAAAGAGAGAGGAAAGGAAAACGAGAAATGAGAGGAAAAAAGAAAAAAGGGGAGATAGGCAAAAGTTATAAAAGATAGAGGAAAGGAAAACGGGAAATGAGAAAAAAAGAAGAAAGGGGAGATAGGCAAAAGTTATAAAAGAGAGAGGAAAAGGAAAACGAGAAATGAGAGGAAAAAAGAAAAGAGGGGAGATAGGCAAAAGTTATAAAAGAGAGAGGAAAGGAAAACGGGAAATGAGAAAAAAAGAAGAAAGGGGAGATAGGCAAAAGTTATAAAAGAGAGAGGAAAGGAAAACGAGAAATGAGAGGAAAAAAGAAAAAAGGGGAGATAGGCAAAAGTTATAAAAGAGAGAGGAAAGGAAAACGGGAAATGAGAAAAAAAAGAAGAAAGGGGAGATAGGCAAAAGTTATAAAAGAGAGAGGAAAGGAAAACGAGAAATGAGAGGAAAAAAGAAAAAAAGGGGAGATAGGCAAAAGTTATAAAAGAGAGAGGAAAGGAAAACGGGAAATGAGAAAAAAAGAAGAAAGGGGAGATAGGCAAAAGTTATAAAAGAGAGAGGAAAGGAAAACGGGAAATGAGAAAAAAAGAAGAAAGGGGAGATAGGCAAAAGTTATAAAAGAGAGAGGAAAGGAAAACGAGAAATGAGAGGAAAAAAGAAAAGAGGGGAGATAGGCAAAAGTTATAAAAGAGAGAGGAAAGGAAAACGAGAAATGAGAGGAAAAAAGAAAAAAGGGGAGATAGGCAAAAGTTATAAAAGATAGAGGAAAGGAAAACGGGAAATGAGAAAAAAAGAAGAAAGGGGAGATAGGCAAAAGTTATAAAAGAGAGAGGAAAGGAAAACGAGAAATGAGAGGAAAAAAGAAAAGAGGGGAGATAGGCAAAAGTTATAAAAGAGAGAGGAAAGGAAAACGGGAAATGAGAAAAAAAAGAAGAAAGGGGAGATAGGCAAAAGTTATAAAAGAGAGAGGAAAGGAAAACGAGAAATGAGAGGAAAAAAGAAAAAAGGGGAGATAGGCAAAAGTTATAAAAGAGAGAGGAAAGGAAAACGGGAAATGAGAAAAAAAAGAAGAAAGGGGAGATAGGCAAAAGTTATAAAAGAGAGAGGAAAGGAAAACGGGAAATGAGAGGAAAAAAGAAAAAAGTAGAGATAGGGAAAAAGTTCTAAAAGAGAGAGGAAAGGAAAACGGGAAATGAGAGGAAAACAAAGGGGGAGATAGGGGAAAGTTCTAAAAGAGAGAGGAAAGGAAAACGGGAAATGAGAGGAAAAATATAAAAGGGGAGAAAGGGAAAAGTTATAAAAGAGGGAGGCGTGGAAAACGAGAAATGAGAGGAAAAATGAAAAAAGGGGAGATAGGGGAAAATTTATAAAAGATAGAGGAGAAGAAAACGGGAAATGTGAGGAAAAAAGAAAAAGGGGAGTTAGGGGAAGTTATGAAAGAGAGAGGAGAAGAAAACGGGAAATGAGAGGAAAAAGAAAAAAGGGGAGTTAGTGGAAAAATTATGAAAGAGAGAGGAGAAGAAAACGGGAAATGTGAGGAAAAAAAGAAAAAGGGGAGTTAGGGGGAAAGTTATGAAAGAGAGAGGAGAAGAAAACGAGAAATGAGAGGAAAAAAGAAAAAAGGGGAGATAGGGGAAATGTTATAAAAGAGAGAGGAAAGTAAGAGTTATAAGAGAGAGGGGAAATGAAAAAGAGAGAAAAAGGGGAAATGAATGTTAGATATGCAGACGTGACAATTGTTAGACAAGGAGGGTGGAGAAAAAAGCGATAGATACATAAAAAAAAGAAAAAGAAAAAGAGAGAATAAAAAAGATACAGAAAAAATAGAAAACAGTTTTTGGCTTTTCGAAATGATTTTCAAAAATTTTACGTTTAAAATCAAATAAAGTATCACTACTCAAATTCTTTTTCTTCTATGTGCCCTGTCCTTTCATGACGCAAGCGATCATGGCCCTCCACATCTCCTTATCCCTGGTGGCTCTTAGCACGCTTTCTCCTGTTACACCACCCAAACCCCACTCTGCCATTCACAAGCTCAAGCCCATAAATCTAGAATATAAATGTATAGAAAAAAGCATGGCCACAAAATGAGGGATCAATTTATATATTGATTATGATATATGTAATTGATCCCCCATTTTCTATCCACATTATAATTTCTTATAAACAGTTGGCATATATATTCTTCTATGTGCCCTGTCCTTTCATGACGCAGGCGA
The DNA here is from genome assembly GCA_037127315.1 of Ascarosepion bandense. Classification (NCBI taxonomy): domain Eukaryota; kingdom Metazoa; phylum Mollusca; class Cephalopoda; order Sepiida; family Sepiidae; genus Ascarosepion; species Ascarosepion bandense. The sequence continues at coordinate 207,704 of JBBBDQ010002378.1, forward strand.
TCATGGCCCTCCACATCTCTCTATCCCTGGTGGCTCTTAGCACGCTTTCTCCTGTTACACCACCCAAACCCCACTCTGTCATTCACTAGCTCAAGCCCATAAATCTAGAATATAAATGTATAGAAAAAAGCATGGCCACAAAATGAGGGATCAATTTATATATTGATTATAATATAGAACTGATCCCCTATTTTCAACCACATTATAATTTCTTACAAACAGTCGGCATATATATTATTCTTCTATATACCCTGTCCTTTCATGACAGGCGATCATGGCTTTCCACGTTTCCCTATCCCTGGTGGATCTTCTGTTGCACCCATCAACACCCGTTCTGTCTTCCACTAGCTCAAGCCCACAAATCTAGAATATAAATGTATAGAAAAAAGCATGGCCACAAAATAAGGGATCAATTTATATATTGATTATAATATAGAATTGAGCCCCCACTTTATATCCACATTATAATTTCTTATAAACAGTTGACATATACATTCTTCTTCTATGTGCCCTGTCCTTTCAGAACGTAGGCGATCATGGCTTTCCACGTCTCCCTATCCCTGGTGGCTCTTAGCACGCTTTCTCCTGTTACACCACGCAACCCTCGTTCCGTCATCCATCTGATCAGGTCCTTCAAATATGTTATCCGCTGCTTTCCCCGTATCCCTTTTTCTCTCTATCTGGCCTGTTAGTATCAGGTTCACCAAGCCCTCTTTCCTCATTGCTTGTCCCAGGAACTTCAGCTGTCTCTTCTTGATGCTCAGTATTAATTTCTTTTTCGTTTCTATCATTTCTAGGACCTCATCATTGCTGACATGCTCGATCCATGATATTCGCAGCATCCTTCTGCAACATTTCAGTTGCTTCAAGTTTTTCCTTTATCTGTTCATGATATTGTCCAGCATTCACTGCCATATTGAAGAACTGACATCACATAGCAATCCAGTACTATCTTCTTCGTTTCTAGCGAAATTGTCCTGTTTCTTAATACTTTACTCAACTTCTAAAATGCTTCCTTCGACATGCCAATTCACCTTCGGTTCTCTGTGTCGTACTTTCCGTCTTCTGTTATAACATTTCTTAGGCATTTAAATTTTTTACCTGCTTTGATCTAGTATCCCCGACCTGTATTTGGCATTTTGGGCTGCCCTTTTTACTGATGACCATGCATTCGGTTTTCTTGCAGTTTATTTGTAGTCCTTTCTTATCACTCTCTTCAGCTACCTTCTGTAGAAAGTCTTGTAGTTTCCTTTCTGTGTCTGCTATCAGCACTGTAAATTTACGTAAAAAATCTACCACAGGGATAAAAAGGAAAGGGCGGATATTTTTTTTAAATTTTTTCATAATAAAAGATCACTGACGAAGCGAATATGCTTCGCAGAAATGATCATCCGACACGTGTAATTTTCGAAGTTTTATTTTTTGTTTTTTTATTTTTATTTTTTTTAATCATATCACCCCGAGCAAGGCGGTAACGCCACTGATGTGCCGAGGGCTACGTAAGAGTGAAAAGATTAGAAGAGAGAAAGCCGGAAACCACACCCTAAAGAGGGAACAAGGGATGAGCCTCTACACCTGTTCAATAGACGTGGGTGGAGTGTGAACCGGGCGATAGTTTAGTCTATCTATTAAAATTGAAGAAAAAAAAGCGAAGATTGGAAGAGAAAACTGGAAACCACATCCTAAACAGGGAACAAGGTATGAGCCTCTACACCTGTTCAATAGACGTGGGTGGAGTGTGAACCGGGCGATATACATATTTGACTCTGTAAACAAATAATTTTATTTACGTGGAGCTCTCTGGTTGATTAAGTGTTAATATTAATATTAATAGGATCTTCCTTGGGATTTTACCTACATAGCACTTTGTGTTTGGGTATATAAATAAATATATATATTGCTCAAACGTTATTTCTAGTGGACGTTCGTATTCGAGTAGACGTTCCGTTTACTTATTAAACAGTATATTTATTTATTTTCGTTTACCGGCCTGAATATTTGAGAAATCTTTTTTTTTTAATCATATCACCCCGAGCAAGGCGGTAACGCCACTGATGTGCAGGGAAAGAGTGAAAAGATTGGAAAACAGAGAGCCGGAAACCACATCCTAAACAGGGAACAAGGGATGAGCCTCTACACCTGGTCATTAGACGTGGGTGGAGTGTGAACCAGGCAATAGTTTAGTCTATCTACTCCAATTAACATTAGAGCAAAATGCGTCCTATGGCAGGATTCGAACCTGCGTTCCCTTTCTTGAAACCTTCATTAGATTAGACGTGCTTTGCGATTCTCGGCGACAGAATGCGTCGATGGTTAAGCAAAGCTGAATAGTGCCTTTACAGTTTCAGAAATGAACGAAACGTCGACTGAAAAACGAGTACCCGCCAAGATTATAAACAATTGTCACATTAATAAATAAAAAATTCATTTCTTTATATATATATATATATATATATATATATATATATATATATATATATATATATATATATAAGAACAACACAATCTGTCCTGGATTCCGCTATTGGCCTACATCTTTTGGACAATCAAGTGTGCGCCTCGGCATATGAGGACAGCTGGTTTACTGTCTTGCACAGCGCTCGGTCTACCCACCATCTTCGTATTTTGGAAGCAATTTGCTTGAAAATTCATCAACCGAGCCTGTGCAGACAGAAAGAGCGTTTTTTACGCTCCTTACAATTGCTGGTGAGTCTGTGAGTGTAACATTTTTTCACTTTTAAACACTCTTGTGAAATTACATGTGTACACCCACCTTACATTTTATGTGTTTTTTCAATAAATTTATTTTTAAACGAGTTCCATCATCTCCCAGCATTGTAAGTAATTTATTTTGCCTTGTCCTTTTCCTTAATTTCCTTAAAATTAAAGCCAACGAGAACCCTTGATAAGAGTTGGCCGAAAGGTTCCTCGGGTTTAAATAATATGACGTCTTTTCTTTTTAAAGCCATTAGTAATTTCTGTGGGTACAAATCGTTATTTATATATATATATATATATATATATATATATATGTGTGTGTTCTTTTTAAAGATATATATATATATATATATATATATATATATATATATATATATAAATCGTTCATTCATTAATGAATTAGAACACTCTCACTACTGGCGTATGAATACATGGTATATCACAGGCTTAAAATCTGCCTCCTTCTACCGAGCTCTCAAAGATCAGAGGAAGAATCGCCGACTGACGCAAAATCGGTCGGGTATCAATCCTGGGTAAAAAGCATTCGGATGTCTAACTGTACTGATGAGCTGTAATACAGCGAAACAGATCTGTCTGCGGATGACTATTTACGCTCTCACACCCTGACTGAGCACTCTGGAAGAATGATAAACTTTGAAAAAGCAGTAGCTACTCTAGCATCTAGCATCTCTAGCATCGTTCATTCAGTAATGAATTAGAACACTCTCACTACTGGTGTATGAATACATGTTATATCACACACTAAAAAAGTCTCCCCATAGCTCAGAGGTAGAATCGCCGACTGAAGCCAAATCGGTCAGGCATCAATCCCGGGTAAAAAGTATTCGTACTGATGAGCTGCGATACAGCGAAACAGATCTGTCTGCGGATGATTATATATATATATATATATATATATATATATATATATATATAAATATATATATATATATATGCATTATATATATATATAACACAAAGGGAAATAATATGCAAAATATAAAAACACACACCATAAACGAGAATAGAGAAGGAAGGAAGGAAGGAAGGAAGGAAGGAAGGAAGGAAGGAAGGAAGGAAGGAAGGAAGGAAGGAAGGAAGGAAGGAAGGAAGACGCCACAAAAGATATAGTGGGTTATAAAAAGATAAGAACAAAAACATTCTCCTCTCTTTTCTTTCTCTGGCAAAGTTTAATTATTTTATTACTCCTCAACCAAAAGAACATTTTTAGGCCAATCCAAGACAGATTCGAAAAGTAAATTACTACTAATGCACACAAAAGACAATTGTCAATTAACATAAGATAAAATAATCATTCATATATATATATATATATATATATATATATATATATATATATAATTAAGAAACTAATTACTTCCTACCTTTCAAGTAAATATAGTATTAACTCCACGAATGAATTGAAACAGATTCTCTATTCCGTAAAACCTAACAACCAAATAATTGCATCTTTGAATGTCCAAAACTTATTCACAAACGTTCCCATCCAGGAAACGATTGACATCATTATCCGTGATATATACAATCATGCTACTCTCCTATCAATCAATATTAAACCCACTATATTAAAAAAAAACTATTCTTAGCATGCACCACACAAGTACACTTTTATGGCCCCTTAGGTAATATTTATACTCAAATTTTTTACGTGTTGTTGTTTCCTTCATTCTCTAGTCATGCCTTGCTTGCAGCACGAGACTGTCAAGTCTTCTTCGAATAGGTCCTATGTTTTATTGACCAGACTGTCAAAAAGAAAGAGTTCAAAGTGAAGATAAAATTATACTGCCAATTTGTCACTATCAACATGTTCTCAGTATCAGCGTCTCATGAGATAAAAAAAAATTCCTTACTTTGTTGTCTGGTCTGCAAGATATACAGTTACCACGTGACCATCTTGAGAGCTCTACACAGTGGAAGCAACATATGGGTTGATCGGAAATATCTAATCTAAACTTATTTATAAATGGAACTGTGTGTGTGTGTGTGTGTGTGTGTGTGTGTGTGTGTGTGTGTGTGTGTGTGTGTGTGTGTGTGTTGCCTGTAGACTCTGAAGCGGCTGGACCGATTTTCTTTGGAATTTACACAGTTGTGCTATGAGCGTCTGCGAGTGTTCTTGGCTGGGTTTTGTGTCGAGGTGCCCCCGATAAATGGCGAAAATCGATAGTTGAAAGAGTCGGGTTATAGAAGGAGTGGTCCGATTTTAATCGGGTTTGGTGCACTCATGGACGGGGACATGGGAGGCGATGTTCGGAAGTTTCGGGGTTACGGTTCTTGCAATAGTGCGGAGAATCGATAATATATATATATATATATATATATATATATATATAAGGCAAGATGTTTGTGTGTGTGTCTGTTTGTCTGCCTGTATGTCTGGATTTTTTTCAGCCCTTTTATTTTATTTTTTGCTTCTGGTTTGGCTCTAGGTAGGTGTAGTTATGGTTCTTGGTTTCAGCCAATGCTGCCATTTACTCAGAGGACTTGTTTAGCCTTCAAAATTCAGTTTATGACGAAGAGAACATGTTTGATGTCGGTGCCAGGAGGTCAAGATTTGACTTGCATCCATTCATTTTTCTTTCAGTCTGCGGTTTCGCTTTGGCTGGAAGCAGCTATTGCTTTTTGGTCTTTCGTGCCAGCGTCCAGGGAGTTGGGCTCCGGGACCATGTTTTGGGGCTTTCATTGCACTCGAGCAACGCCGAGCTATACTACTAGTTCTAAAATATTTGTCACCTTTCTTTCTATCTCCCCCTGCTGACTTTTATTTGACAAATTCAATTTGTCAGATCAATTATTAGTCAGTAAATTCTGGGTGTTTGTTAAGTATTTAATTCGCGTGTCTTTTTCCGAATCTATTCAACTTGTACAGGGAGCCCATTCTGAGGACCCTAGATGTTATGCCAGGATTTGTCATCGGAGGCCGCAATTTGAACAACATAAGGTACGCAAATGATACTGTGCTGATTAGGAAAGGAAACTACAAGACCTCCTTCAAAAGGTAGCTGAAGAGAGTGACAAAAAAGGACTACAAATAAACTGCAAGAAAACCGAATGCGTAGTCATCAGCAAAAAGAGGAACACAAAATGCCAAATACAGGTGGGGGATATTATAACCATTCTGAGGACCCGAGAAATTATGCCAGGATTTGTCATCTGAGGCCGCAATTTGAACAACATAAGGTACGCAAATGATACTGTGCTGATTAGGAAAGGAAACTACAAGACCTCCTTCAGAAGGTAGATGAATAGAGTGACAAAAAAGGACTACAAAAAAACTGCAAGAAAACCGAATGCGTAGTCATCAGCAAAAAGAGCAACCCAAAACGCCAAATACAGGTGGGGGACACTAAAATCAAGCAGGTACAAAAACTTAACTAGCTGGGAAGTGTTCTAACAGAATACGGAAAGTGTGACACAGAGATCCGAAGGCGAATTGGCATTGCGAAGGACGCGTTTCAGAAGCTGAGTAAAGTATTAAGAGACAGGAATCTTTCACTAGAAACAAAGAAGAGAATAGTGCGTTGCTATGTGATGACAGTTCTTCAATATGGCAGTGAATGCTGAACAATATCATCAAAGATGAAGGAAAAACTTGAAGCAGGTGAAATGTGGTTCTAAAGGAGGATGCTGCGGATATCATGGATCGAGCATGTGAGCAACGATGAGGTGTTGGAAAGGACGGAAACGAAAATATTGAGCATCAGGAAGAGAGAACTAAAGTTCCTGGGACATGAAATGAGGAAGGAGGGCTTGGAGAACCTGAAACTAACATGCCAGATAGATAGAAAAAGAGACAGAGGAAAGCAAAAGATAACATATTTGAAAGGGTTGAGCAGGTGGATGACAGGGTTGTGTGGTGTTCCAGGAGAAAGTGTGCTAAGAGCCACTAGGGATAGCGAGGCATGGAAGGCTATAATCGCTTACGTCCTGAAATGACAAGGCACAAAGAAGAAGAAGAAGAAGAAGAAGAAGAAGAAGAAGAAGAACATAGAGCTAGTAGTTTTTTGTGATTTACTGTTTCACTGCTCTATACATAACTACTGATATATTATCGTCTATTGAACAGGTGAAGAGGCTCATCCCTTGTTTCCTGTTTAGGTTGTGGTTTCCGGTTTTTCTCTTTTCCAATCTTTTCACTCTTACGTAGCCCCCTGCGCATCAGTGGCGTTTTCGCCTTGCTTGGGGTGATATGATTTTTAAAAAAAATAGATGGTATTGCAATGGGATCTTATTTAGGTCCCCTCTTTTCTAATTATTATATGACACGTTTAGAAAATAAAATAATTAATGAAAACAATAAACCCTATATATATATATATATATATATATATATATATATATATATATATATAAGATACATAGACGACATTTTTCATTTTAACTAATAATATTGATCAAATTACACACTTAAAAACAAATTTGAAAGTCACTCCGTCCTCAAATTTACATTAGAAGTTAATATTAATAACAAAATCTCATTCCTTGATGTATTCATTGATTCTAGCACACATAGATGTACTACTTCTCTATATAGGAAACCAACTAACATAAACTCATGTCTTCTTAATTATAATAGTGAATGCCCCCAATGATATAAGTTAGCTGTTATAAAAAACCTAATTCAACACACACAAATCCATATTCTATAAAGAATTACACAACATAAAACAAAGACTTGTAAACAATGGAATTTCCAAACTCCGTCATTGATCAACAAATTAAAATATATCTCAATAAACTTAACAATGCATCTAACAATACTGATAATATTAATAATAATAGTGTACGTCAAAATAAACATAACACTATTAACTTATACTATTTCAACCAAATGCATAATAATTACAAACAAGATGAAAAAACACTCAAAAACATAATATGTAGAAAGTTTAAACCAATAAATAACGATAATCAAATAAAGCTAATCATATATTATAAAAATTTAAAACAATTGACCTCATAGTCTCTAATAACCCTACAACAACACAACTAAATTCTATACAGAAAACCAATGTAGTGTATCAATTTACATGCCCGTTCAGAGATTGTACTTCTGGTACTAATAATGAACCCACTACATATATTAGTTTTACTACAACCACGATCTCCCGTACACTTACCTGTCACCTTTCTGATCAGAGTTCAATTAAACAACATTTCTTAGAAAAAACATAGCCATGTAGGTAAAATCAGACAGATTTTAGTCAACAATACAATAATCTTCACTCATACACACAGTAAAAAGAACCTTCAGATATTGGAGGCCATCCACATTAAATCCAAACAACCCACACTTAATAAAATCACGTTTAAATCTGGTCATAACACATTACTTTGCATTTAAATATATGGTTCAATTAACATTTCAAGCTCTCATGCGGTGTGACGTCATAGAACCGCATGACAAATTTACGAACTGCGTTTGCTATTTTTGGTAACTGTTATCGTTGCTTAGCAAAGTTTTCTATCAACACAAGATAAAATCATCTTTTACGGTGGAGCTTTTTATGTTAATGTCCCTATAACCTCTCTGAAGATGGCTCATGTGAGCCGAAAGCTTAAAACCAACATAATAAAAAATATCCAAATGTTGGAGAATTTTTGTGTTTATTTTCACCTGAAATTAAATCCAAAATACGATGTTTCGAACTGCTCATGATTAAACATAATAAACATTTATTTTCTCTTACATTTAACAAGATATGCTTCGAAAATTATCTGCTGCCTTCATACACTATATATATATATATATATATATATATATATTATAAATTATATTTTAGAACATGTACATAATTTTTCTATATATAATCGCTACGAAGGTGCGTTCGTTTCAGCCTCAATGCATCATCAGGCGATGTGTAAAGTACTGGAAATCCTTTTCATTTATATTTATTTAGTTTTGTTAGAGGTGTTGGCTGGGGTTTCGTGATAGGGTGATATTTCGTTGACAGTTGGAATTTTTTTGTGGAGTGTTCAGTTAGACGTGTTGGTTAGCGAGATAGGGGAATAAGTCTATGACCGTCGGAAGTTATTTGGGTTTTTTCTGAAGTGGTTGATTAATGAGAGTCTTTGATTCTAGACAGTTGTAAATTCTAATTATCCGTTGGCTAGATTATATCTTTATGGATTTCTTAGACGAGCCGATAATTCTTGGCGTGGATATTTTTTTATTTATTTTTATTTAAGCAGAGTCTTTACAATCAATGTAAGTTTGCATGTTTAATCTTAACTTTCGATTTAGGGAATATGTTTTTTGTGTTAAATTTTAAATTTTACTCTAATTATGGTTATGGTTATTAACCTTAGACTAATTATGGTTATTAACCTTACTTTATTAGTTAATACTAATTATTCACAGCTCTATATATTATATATCGAGCACTGTTTTAAATTAATGTTTTGGACGTTGAAAGAATTCTTCGTTCTGCATTCACTCGGATATATATATATATATATATATATATATATATATATAGTTATGATATTAAGCTCTATAATATTTATTATATTAACCATTGTTTAAAATAAAATAAATTCCGGGGCACTCAAAATAGTAAAACATTGACTCCTCTTCACCTGTGTGTATATATATATATATATATATATATAGTTATCAGCAGACAGATCTGTTTCGCTGTATCACAGCTCATCAGTACGGTTAGACAGTGTTATGTCGTGAGTAAGAATAAATAACTCCACAACAGGAATAGGTTAATTGTTGTATTCCGTGAAAATAGTATTTACAAAGGTTATTAGTATCCAATACAAGAATAAAGGTTAATCGTCTCAACCGTCGTAAGACGTAGTATGAGCAATGGGTACTTCCGGGTCGTCACCGGAAGTCTACGACTGACTTGTCGATCGGCTGCTCGGCACACTCTCCTCCGTAGATGCCACCATTACTTTACATAGTAATGGAATAGTCCATTATAGCCGAATAGGCGCGGGCGTCCCAACAGACAGCCGATTGCTTTTTACCCAGGATTGAAACTCCTCGACTGAATTGGCATCATTCGGCGATTCTACCTCTGAGCTACGGGCGCTCGGTAGAAAGCTGCAGATTTTTTTAGCGTGTATCTTATCATTATACACGCCCAATAGCTGAGAGTGTTCTAATTCATTGTTGAATGAACGATGCGTAGATGCCAGAGTAGCTACTGTTTTTCAAAGTCTACCATTCTTCCAGACTGCTCAATCCAGGTGTGAGAGCGCATATAGTCATCTGCAGACAGATGTGTTTCGCTGTATCAATACGGTTTGACATCCGATATATATATATATATATATATATATATATATATATATATATATATAACATAGTACACTTGGTATGTAATCCAGGTAAATTCCAAACGAGACGAACTCAAGAGAACTCAATGTTAAATTCATTTATTTAATTTAACAGAGTAATATAATTTATAAAGGATTTTCGATTATTACTATGGATAATACATATTTCACCGCCTTGATGTTATTATCGCGGCTCGTCAGACCCAAATGGTACAACAATGATATGTATAACTAACCATTCTTCGCCTGAGAAGGTTCAAAAGACCCGAAACACGAGTTTTGTTGGTTTCTTGCCAAAAACATAATAACTTAGTAATCCACCACCATGTTTTTTTTCTTTCAATTGGAGTAGATAGATCTATCTATCGTCCGGTTCACACTCCACCCATGTCTATTGAACAGGTTGAGAGGCTCATCCTTTGTTCCCTGTTTAGGATGTGGTTTCCGGCCTTCTCTTTTCCAATCTTCTCAGTTTGTTTTTTTTTTCAATTGGAGTAGATAGATCTATCTATCGCTCGGTTCACACTCCACCCATGTCTATTGAACAGGTTGAGAGGCTCATCCCTTGTTCCCTGTTTAGGATTTGGTTTCCGGCCTTCTCTTTTTCAATCTTCTCACTTTGTTTTTTTTTGTTTTTTTTTTCAATTGGAGCAGATAGATCTATCTATCGCCCGGTTCACACTCCACCCATGTCTATTGAACAGGTTAAGAGGCTCATCCCTTGTTCCCTGTTTAGGATGTGGTTTCCGGCTTTATCTTTTCCAATCTTTTTTACGTAGCCCCCTGCACATCAGTGGCATTTCCGCATTGCTCGGGGTGATACGATTAAAAAAAAATCAAGGGGGATTGCAGTATGGAGAGTTAGGTAACCAGATTTAAGGGTTGATATGGCCACAGCAATTTGTCTCACAGCCATGGCTGGGTTCTCCTGCCTGTGTAGCATAATGCAGAGTCCTGTTGCCAGACATAGGATCTTCCAGTAACCATTCTCTTGACCCAGGGTCACATTAGCTCCTCAAAGCACTTGATGTAGGCCCCCGTACTGAGTTTTGTAGCTATCACTATAAAACTTCATGATGTTGATTGGCTATATCATCCAACTCTTTACGAAACCTCTGCACTGTTCTCAGTTCTTGACACCCAAGTACTCAGAAATTTAAGCCTCCGGTGCGAATGACTAGCAGTATAGCATGCCGTTTCTAAATTTCTGCTCAGTGAATTGCATCATGGTGCACCTTTTTCTCAGAGACGATTCCCAACTGACCCTGCTATACTGTGCAGTCGACGAACTCACAAACATCGTACGCGAAATTAAAAATATAAAACGACGGCAATTTACCCATCGCACACTGTATATAACTATGCATTCGGGCAGCAACTCTTTTTTAATATATGTCTTCTTCAGCAAAACTTAAAAGGCACGCTTCTTTAGTTTTCATACTTTAACTTGTATATATATGATCCGATGAACTTAGATCACTGGTGCCACCTAAATACGAATTTGAACGAGATACTAGATTAGCAACTAGATCCCACCCTTTTACAATGAAACCGATAAAATGCAGCCGTAACTTCTACTCCAACAGTTTCTTTCCTCGCACTTCCCGACTGTGGAATTCTCTTCCACACGATTGCTTCCCCGACGGCTACAATCTCCAGGAGTTTAAATGTAAGGTCAATAGACACCTCCTAACACACTAACCTGCTCCCATTCTATCAAACACTCTTCCCATCTGCCCAACCCTCATCCTCGCTATCCTTACTCATCTGTCACCTTCCTCCTGACATTCCCTATGTCTAACCACTCCTTCTCTTTACCTTCCCCTATGTAGCCCCATGCGCAATAGTGGCAGTGGAATGCCTTGCTTGGGGTTAGATGATTAAAACTGGACTTAATGAAGTAAAAGCTATAAACGTTTGTTAATCCGATGCGCTTTTGGCTTAACTGTCATCAACTTTCAAAGACTGTTTTTTTTTCTCTTTTGTGGCTCTGTTTTGCTATTCTACCTCCCTCCTACTGGGGCACGTCGGCGTGGTGTAATAATTAGCAAGCTTGTCTCGCTAGAACCTGTCACAACGGAGTAGAGAGTTCGATCCCCAATGGGTCTCCCATACATTCGGCCTTGTGCCACATCGAAGCGGCGCTTAGTAAATCAACTATCTACTGCCCACACGAAAGCTTTTAAAATTGATGAAACCCACTAATATGTAACCAAACTTATCATATTATTTATGCACACCATAATAGTAATTATTTATACTGGCCGTATTTGGAAAATGAAAATATATCTGCTTTCTGAAACTTTTATATATCTATATTTTTACAGTGGCTCCCCGTACAAGGGTCAGAAGCCAATGAAGATAGTTGGTCACTGAGTAAGAGACAAAGCTTATGTGAGAAAGACAACGGTTAACTATAGACTTAAATAGGTTAAAATTTTAGTGATCAAGAAAGCATTCCCTTGGGAGTCGGTTTTAAAGAGCAGCGGTTAGCGGAAATGACCTGTTCGAAGTGAACTTACAACTCACCAAAGGAATACGAAAGGAGTAGTCGTAGCGTGTCCGGTTTTAGCCGTGAAAGTTAGAACTGGTGGAACTAACGTATCAAGTTGGTCTGGACACTATAGTCTACAATAGGACTTGCAAGTCATTTATACTAGTAATGCAACAGCAGGAAGAAGAATCATTGAAAACGACTAGCAGCTTAACCGAAAGGGATCGGAACTAACAAACTTTTGGCTATGAAAAGATAAACTTGTACGTGTACAAAAACAAAGTAAAAATAAATAAAATTAAATTAAAATTATAAAAATAAAAATAAAATAAAATAAATTAAGAAATAAAAAGTGCCGTGTTAATCGTGTTTAACGAAATTTTTGTATTACACTTTCATTGTCTGTTATTGCTCCCCCCCCCCTCTCTCTCTCTCCCTCTCCCTCTCACGCTCTATCTTTCTCTCTCTATCTCTCTCCCTCTCTCTATCTCTCCCTCTTTCCCTCTCTCTCTCCCCCTCTCTATCTCTCTCCCTCTTTCCCTCTCTTTCCCTCTGTATGCATATATATATATATATATATATATATATATATATATGTGTGTGTGTGTGTGTGTGTGTGTGTGTGTGTGTGTGTGTGTGTGTGTGTGTGTGTGTGTGTGTGTGTGTGTGTGTGTGTGTGTGGTAGCTTATGTATTATGCATGAAATTATAAAACTGAGATTAGTTTTTCGATCAGGAAAGGAATTGAGCCAAACTTGACAAAGTGGAAATTTGACCAAAGCGATTAAGCAATAGAGAAAGAGAGTGAAATCAGTATTTTTTTTACCAAGTGAGAAAGAATGATGGCGAGAAACAGATCAGAGGAGAAAGAGAGAGAGAGAGAGAGAATCAAATGATATCTAAGAACTAAAGAGAGACAGAGAGTGAAGAAACGGTGTTGTAATAGAGAAAGTGAACGAGATATAGAGAGTGATTAAACAAAGAGAAACATTTGTCATATAATTAAACAAGGGAGTAAAGAAAAAAGCGAGGCTAGAGTAATGATACAAAGTGAAAGAGAAACTGAGAGAAAGAGAGAGGTGAGAGAGAATTAATGAGATAAAATAAAGAAGAAGAAGAAGAAGAAGAGAGATTGAACGAAAAGAAGGGGAAAGGACAACTTTAAAGAAAGGGTTACAGTAAAATGAAATTTATACGGATAGTAGGGGAAGATAACGGTTAACCCTCGACTCGAACAGGTTGAAATTGGAGATAAAGAATAACCTAACACTTGAACAGCTTCATATTGTAGATAACAGTTAACCCTAGTTTTGAAAAAGTAAATATTGTAGATTACGATTAAACCTAACACTTAAACAGGTTCGGATTGTAGATAACGGTTAACCCTAGTTTGAAAAAGTAAATATTGTAGATTACGATTAAACCTAACACTTAAACAGGTTCGGATTGTAGATAACGGTTAACCCTAGTTTGAAAAAGTAAATATTGTAGATTACGATTAAACCTAACACTTAAACAGGTTCGGATTGTAGATAACGGTTAACCCTAGTTTGAAAAAGTAAATATTGTAGATTACGATTAAACCTAACACTTAAACAGGTTCGGATTGTAGATAACGGTTAACCCTAGCTTTGAAAAAGTAAATATTGTAGATTACGATTAAACCTAACACTTAAACAGGTTCGGATTGTAGATAACGGTTAACCCTATCTTTGAAAAAGTAAATATTGTAGATAACGATTACACCTACACCTAAACATGTTCAGATTGTAGATAAAGGTTTACCCTTTACTTGAAAAAGTAAATATTGTAGATAACCATTAAACCTACACTTAAACAGGTTCAGATTGTAGATAAAGGTTCACCCTACACTTGAACAGATATAAATTTCAGATAATGATTAACCCTACAATTGAACAGGTTCAGATTGCACAAAACTGTTGACCCTACAGTTGAACAGATTAAAATTCTATATAACGGTTAATAATAGACTTGAACAAAATAAGATTGTAGAGAACTTTTACCGTAGACTTCAACAGGTTAAAATTGTAGATAACGATCAACCGTAGACTTGAACAGGTCCAGGTTGTGGGTAACGGTTGAACGGGGTAAAATTGTAAATAACGGTTAATCGTAGACTTAACAGGATAAGACTGTACATAACGGTTGACCCTATGCTAGAACAGGTTAACATTGTAGTGGCCGGGGAAATATCCTCTCAGGAGCCGGTTCCACAGAGTAGTTCTTCGTCAAAACTTACTTATCAACGATGGATTAAGGAAGTAATATGTGCGCTTTGTTACAACGCGGATGGCATGGTTGGTCTTGTCCTTGAAGGTTCTAACTAGCGTAACCACTGAATGCAGTTCATCCCAGCACTTTATATGGAAATAACTATAGATCATTGAAAGTCGTGTCATATCCCGCTTGTGAGAGGAAAGTTGCCAAATGAAAAATAATTTGTTACATACGAGAGTCATTCAATAAGTAAGGTGAATTTTTCGGTATAAGGACTTCTACGAGGGTCATTCAATAAATAAGGTGAATTTTTCGGTATAAGGACATCTACGAGGGTCATTCAATAAATAAGGTGAATTTTTCGGTATAAGGATTTCTAATACAGATAGAAGCTTACATTTTTTTTCAATTTTTTTCATTTACTTCTTTTTTCAAAGGGATTTAATTTTTTTTGCAGATTGAAAAAAATCTTTGAGAGTTTTGGATATTAACAAAGATGGCCGACCAAGTAGCATGCTCCAGGATCGAACAGAGGTCAGTTATCAAGTTTTTGGTTGCTGAAGGGTGCAAACCAGTTGAAATTCATAGGAGAATTTCAACTGTGTATGGTGCCACATGTTTCAGCCAAAAAATGTCTACAAGAGGGTTAAATTGTTTAAAGAAGGACGAAGTCGTACTGAGGATGAAGACAGGCCTGGGAGGCCAACAGAAGTGAGGTCTCCTGAGGTGATCGAATCAGTCAATGATTTCATTCAGTCTGACAAAAGGGTGACAGAGGATGACATTGCAAGGACTTTGAGCCTATCTGTTGGGACATCACACATAATTGTGCATTATCATCAGTCACATGGAGTCGTCTTGCATCAAGACAACGCATGGTCTCACACAGCAGCCCAAACGGTGCAGACCATCAACGAGCTGGGCTGGGAACTGCTCCCTCGTCCTCCTTACAGCCCAGACCTTGCCCCTTCAGACTTTCACCTGTTTGGTCCCTTGAAAGCGTTCACGAATGACACGAAGTTTAAAAGTGACGATGAAGTCAAAAGTGCTGGGAGCGATTGGCTGAGACATCCGTCCAAAGATTTTTACGCTGAGCGAGTACGGAAGCTTGTGCACAGATGGGAAAGTGTGTGACATTTCTGGAAGACTATGTCGAAAACAAAGTAAGCTTTTATCTGTATCAGAAGTCCTTATACCGAAAAATTCACATTATTTATTGAATGACCCTCGTAGAAGTCCTTATACCGAAACATTCACTTCATTTATTGAATGACCCTCGTAGAAATCCTTATAACGAAAAATTCACCCTATTTATTGAATGACCCTCGTCCTTATACCGAAAAATTCAACCTATTTATTGAATGACCCTTGTAGAAGTCCTTATACCGAAAAATTCACCTTATTCATTAAATGACCCTCGTAGAAGTCCTTATTCTGAAAAAGTCACCTTATTCATTGAATGACCTTCGTAGAAGTCCTTATACCGAAAAATTCACCTTATTTATTGAATAACCCTCGTAGAAGGTCTTATACCAAAAAAATCAACTTATTTATTGAATGACCCTCGTAGAAGTCCTTATACAGAAAAATTCACCTTTTTTATTGAATGACCCTCGTAGATGTCCTTATACCAAAAAATTCACCTATATTTATTTATCGTA
Source organism: Ascarosepion bandense (assembly GCA_037127315.1). NCBI lineage: Eukaryota > Metazoa > Mollusca > Cephalopoda > Sepiida > Sepiidae > Ascarosepion > Ascarosepion bandense. The sequence continues at coordinate 224,125 of JBBBDQ010002378.1, forward strand.
CAATAATTCTGAGACGCTTTTGAATACCATAGGGACTGCAAAGCAGCCCCCGAACAAATATAACAACAGTTCTTCATTTTCGGCCTGTGGACCTGGAAAGCCATTGCTCTTCACAACTTTGTGCATTGACCTGATTATTCTTATGGTTACAGCCGAGTGGCATCCTGTTGCCTTTTCCACGTGAACTTTATTGAGATACGAGTTCTACTTAAAGAGTCGTTATTTCTTTGATTTCTTCCGCCCTTTTGTAGGCGTTATTTTTTTTCACACATGGTTGCTAAACATCCGCCACACTCATGCTGAAATATACTTCACTACACCTAATTTTAATAAGCTTGTCTTTGGTTTTAGTAACATTGATTAAGGTTAACCCTCCCCACGTGAAAGATTGAAACAAATAAATTTTCGTCCATATTTCTGAGATGAGGTAGTATTTACAGTATTTACATTATTCGGACTATTGTCCTAATCTTTGTTGCCATTTGTACGACGTTTAATAATAGATCATTCTATTTGTCTATATTTCTGAGATGAGGTAGTATTTACAGTATTTACACTATTGTCCTCATCTTTGTTGCCATTTGTTCGACGTTTCGGCCGTTGTACGCACCGGCCTTCTTCATCTGCTAGGAATTTCGAACCGAATCCTTTATTACAATTACTGGGGTATATCATCCTCATTCCTTGCGTAGTAATGCCTCGATTGGAAGCCATGAATTATCTCCATCTAACCCTGCAAGTTACTTGTGCAACACTTGTTCAGCATGAGTTTCAACCGAGGTATTACTACGCAAGGAATGAGGATGATATATCCCAGTGATTGTAAGAAAGAGTTTGGTTCGAAATTCTTAGCACTTGAAGAAGTCCGGAGCATACAACGGTCGAAACGTTGTACAAATGGCAACGAAGATGAGGACAATAGTCTGAATAATGTAAACGCATTAATAATCCTTACAGTTTTTTTTCTTTTTTTTTTTTTTTCTTTTTTTTTTTTTTCTTTTTTAAGTTTTCTTCTTTGGGTATCACGCGTGATGCCTGCTTAGAAAATCATGTTTCTTTTCGATTCATGACTGAACTGGCGGAGGAATTTCCACAATACGCTTCCGTTACTTCGTGCGGTAGACTGGTTGCCAATAAGGCCTATAAAATTCAGTATGTCTTGCTATTTAACCCACATCTGGGGGGGGGGGAATAAGTGGATTCATTCGTTTCCTAAAGTATTTGCACGTAAGGGAATGTAATGAACTCTACTGAAATTCAAATTCGGCTCTCATTTTCTCATTCTGTGCTTTTATCCAATACACACCCACACCACGGAACCTGGTACTCCCAAGCCGCCTACGATCTCGGTGCTGGCCACATTCAACGTTGCTTAACTTCGATGATCGTATGAAAGCCGGTTTTTCGTTGCATTCGCTTACTTTTTTTTTTTTTTTTTTATAAGCGTTTCACCCCGAGCAAGGCATGTCACTGCTACTACTGTGCAGGGGGCTACGTAGAGTGGAGAAAGGCTGATTAAATATAGGAAATGACAGAGGGTGGGTGATAGGCGGGTAAGGATACCGAGAATGAGGGTTGGGTAGATGAGAGTGTTGTGAGAATAGTTGGGAGTTAGTGTGATAGGAGGTATCTATTGACCCTACATTTAAACACCTGGAGATTGTAACTGTCGGGAAAGCAGACTTGTGGAAGGGAGTTCCACAGGCGGGAAGCGCGAGAAAAGAAGCTGTTGGAGTAGAATTTATGATTACATCTTATTTGTTTAACTGTAAAAGGGTGGGACCTAGTTGCTAATCTAGTATCTCGTGTAAATTCGTGCTTAGGCGGCACCAGTGATCTAAGCTCATCGGAGCAGAAGCCATGAAAGTACTTGTAGAAGAGGCACAGGGAAGCCACATGCATAAATACCGTTGAAAAAGGTATTATTAATCTCTTCTCCTTTCCAGCTATGAGTTGAACACCAGAACAGATTGGATTCTGTAGCCTTGTTTGGCAACCAGTCTACCAAAGAAAGAAATGGCAATCTACTGCGGGAAAATCTTCTGCCTAGTAATTTCTCAAAAGAAACCTTATTCCCCAAGAATATCTAAAATTATTTTATAAATGGAACTTTGTCTGTGTGTGTATGTATGTGTGTGTGTGACCGTTAACTATAAACTCCGAAACGGCTGAACCGATTTTCTTGAAAATTTACACAGTTGTACTATAAGCGTCTGCGAGTGTTCTTAGCTAGCTTTTGTGTCGAGGTACCCCCGATAAATATCGAAAATCGATAATCGAAAAAATCGGGTTATAGAAAGAGTGGTCCGATTTTAATCAAATTTGATACACTCATAGACAAAAACATAAGAAACGATATTCAGAAGTTTCAAGGTTGCAGTTCCTACAATAGTGCAAAAAATCGATAATATATGTATATATAAAAGGCAAGATGTTTGTGTGTGTGTGTGTGTGTCAGTTTATCTGCCTGTATGTCTATTTTTTCAGCCCTTTTATTTTAGTTTTTGCTTCGGGTTTAGCTCTAAGTAGGCATAATTGTAGTTCTTAGTCTCTGCCATGATACCATTTACTCAGAGGACTTATTTAGCCTTCCAAATTCAGTTTACTACGAAAAAACTTATTTAATATCGATACCAGGAAATCAAACTTTGACTTACACCCATTCATTTTTCTTTCAGTCTCCGGTTTAGCTTTAACTGGAAACGACTGTTGCTTTTTAGTCTTTTATGCCAACGCCCAAAGAGTTTGATCTCCAGGACCATGGATTAGTTTTAGGGCTTTCATTACACCCGAGCAACGCCGGGCTATACTGCTAGTATCACATATGTCACTTAACTGACTGACTGACCCTAAAATATCGAGAAGCCAAGGTGGGGGGGCAATATTTGTGTTTTTGATATTTGCAATATTTGTCTTTTCTTGTGTATAATCCTCTTTCAAAATGGCTGCCCCTCTATCAAAATAGTTGCACCACTTTCAAAATGGCGACTTTGCACTAGATTTTTTAACGGTTTAATAGTTTCAAGGACTTGTTACGAAACGTATCAAAATGTGAAGATATATTTCTAAGAATGGTTATTTTCTTTCACTTGTCTATTACCTTTTGATCTGTGATGATACGTGGCATATAGTTTTAAAATGTTTAATTTTAACTGAAAGTTTCTGAATCCGTATCACACAATCTAAGCCATGTACTATATCTGGAAGAATGTATGTAATATATATAATACATATTAAAACCATAAATGACCGGAGAAAGACGAGATTTCTGCCTTGGTTTTGATCTTTCAAACAATAAATAAAACGTTCAGATTCTAACCGTTATAAAAAGAAAATCATAATGTGATTTTAATTTTCAGTTTTTTTTTCTCTCAGCATTCTTTATTTAACAAATAATAGGATTCCTCTTTTCTGTTTGTTAATTTTGCATCAACAAGAAAAAAGTGTCGCCATTTTTTTTCTTAAAATCTGGTCGTCTGCTACTGTGAAGAAAAGAAAGTTCAAATCAAAACATATTCAGTAAGGACTCTGGCTAATTTGTTTTTAACTAAAAGAAACGTATCAGCTGATTTTTTTCATTTTGTTTCTTCTTTCTTTCTTCAATATTCTTCTTTTTACTTCTTTTTTCTTTTCAAAGGAGTTTTTATTTATTTGAATTTCTGATAATAACCTTCTGATAATTCTGATGATTATAACTGTATAAATCCTGTAAGCTGCAGGGAATTCGGTTATGTCTGACACAAGGCCGAATACAAGGGACATTATGGATAAACCGTTTTTTTTTTTGTTTTTTTTTGTTGTTGTAAAAATAAGGGGTTAAGTACTCGTATAATCTTCGCTTAATTAGTTTTTAAACTAACCTCAACAAATCTTTGAAGTATTGTAAAAATAGTTTTGAAACTTTATAATTTATTATAATTAAAAAAATGAAAACAATTCTTTTAAAATTTCATTAGTAATCGATAAAAAGATTTCTTTAGACTATAATGTCCTTAATTTTTATTATTTTCTCAAGCAATTAAAAGCTTATCAAATTGAATAATATCAGAGTTGGCAGCGGAAGGTAGAAATGTGTGGAATGGGGTAAGAATCAAATAGACATTTTTCATGTTAAAATAAAGATTTATTAAAAGAAAATGAATAACACAAGTTGTAGAAGTTCATATGCAATTAGAAACATTATCAAAAAGTTAAGAGTAGAGTTCGGGTTCAATGAGAAAGTTAAAGGTATCAAGAGTTGAAGAAATTGTTCGTTGTCGTCATTGTTGAAAGAGATAAGGAGAAAGAGAACAAGGTGCGACCTGACCTTATCTCCGGGTCGATTTGAAGTTGAAGTTACATTTTAGTTGTTTCGTCTCGCGGCTCCCATCTGACTCTGTTAACCGTTCACAGAATGTCCTTAAGTAATTCAATCTGGTCATGTGAACGGCTCCAGCGAGCATTTTCACTTTTAGATGTGAAATAACGTCATTATGAATCTTCTGTTTTCAATCCAATCAGGATTCAGGATTTGCTTTTCGCACTGACTTGTGATTTTTTCTTAGTTGGGTTCTTACAAAATGTTTTTAGTTCTTAAATTCTTATCCCTACAAGATCACCTATCAGTGCCTCTTCCCGAAATTCTTAGAATCAAGTCCATTCAAGCACATCATGCTTAACATCTTTACTTACCTAAGATACATAGATGACCTCCTCATATTTTATTCTCGTAATACAAATCTATTAAACATAATAATAAAACTCAATAAGATTGAACCCATCATCGAATTTACACACGAACTTGAAACAAACAACTCTCTACCTTTCCTCGACATCTTATTAATATGCAACAAAGATAAATTAGATTTTAAAGTTTATTGAAAACCCACAAACGGAAAAGATCGGCGGACCTGTACGACATTATCACCACCTGTAAATTTGTTGATTATCATTTTTTTTTTTTTTACATTTTTCAGTACAATATCATCGATTAGACCCTAAGCTTTCCAATTATCAAAAAGAAATTTGGAAAAAAATTATTATTTAAGATTTTTAAGGGGTGCTCAGTTTCTCATACAACCTTAAAGTAAATCAATCCTCCATTTTGGAAACACTCGCATTGAGGTCGCTTTAATGTAGCGGAGATCATGTATAGAGAAGCTTATAATTTCAAGATCGATAAACAAATGGAATATTTTTAATTGTTCCTACTTCATATCAATGAAAAATAAGTTTTTTGAAACATTAAAAAAATGTTTGAACAGAGTTGCTTTAAAATAATTCCTGTTGTAAATAAATTTGGAATGAAAAATATGACATGTAAAACATTAAAAAAATTTTGACAGAGAATCTTTAAAATAATTCCTATTCTAAAAAATATTTTGAATAAAATCATATTTCCGAAACGATTTTTTCATTAATTTCCTACAAGTTTTGGAAAAAAAGAAAGAAAAGGGGCAACAACTCGAAGCGTGTGTTTCCAAAATGGAGGATCGATTTACTACAACGTTCTATGAGAAACTGAGCACCCCCTAAAAATCTTTAAATATTGAATTTTTTCCAAATTCTTTTTGAAAATCGAAAACTTTATGTACTAATCGATAAAAATACACAGAAAAAATTTTTAAAAAATGATAATCAACAAATTTACAGGTGGTGGTAATGTCGTACAGGTCTGCCAAAAGGCCTAATCAATTTCTTTTTCCACCATAACCAGAAAATAAAATCTGAAATAATCCTAGGATTTCACGTTAGAGTCCTTAGAATATGCAGTCTTGAGGATCTAAATGAAAAATAGAAATTTAGTGAGAAAACATTCAAACGTCTCCACAACCCACACCCTTTCATCCTCAACACTAAAAAACGAGCTTACAAAATCTACAAAATAAAAAAAATAAAAGAAAAACGAAAACTTACAATAAAAATTTATACAAATTTCATAATCCTTTTTCGCGAACAAATTAGTCATCTCATTCAGTAAGATTGTAGCGTAGGGGTGCGTGTTCTTTGTACGTCGGGAGTCACCAGTGTAGCGTAGGGAGCTGGTTAATGTTTCTTGGTTCGGCCTTGTGTCAAACTTAACCGAACTCCCTACAACTTACAAGTTTTTTGCAGAGTTATTATCATCAGAATGTCTTTCGTCATCAAAAGGTTGGTTGTCGGAAGGTTGGAATATGTAGAATTGTAGGATAAATCCGAAGGAGAATTTGTAGCGTAGGGAGCTGGTTAATATTTCTTAGTTCAGCCTTGTGTCAAACTTAACCAAACTCCCTACAGCTTACAGGATGAATGCAGAATTATCAACATCAGAATTATTATTAGAAGGTTTTTCATCGTTATAAGAAGGTTGTTTGTCGGTTGGAATGTGTGGATTACTGTAGAAGAGTGGAATAATAAAATATACATTTTGAATGTTAAAATAGAAATTTATTATAAGAAGGAATAACCAGAATTCGTAGAAATTAATGTTCAATGAGAAAGTTAAGGTTGGTTGGTTGTTTTGTTTTTATGGCATATCAACACCTCGGTGGATCATTTATTGCTAACTAAATTTGTATTTATTTATTGCTCATATGTTCAATGAGAAAGTTAAGGTTGGTTGGTTGTTTTGTTTTTATGGCATATCAACACCTCGGTGGATCATTTATTGCTAACTAAATTTGTATTTATTTATTGCTCATATGTTCAATGAGAAAGTTAAGGTTGGTTGGTTGTTTTGTTTTTATGGCATATCAACACCTCGGTGGATCATTTATTGCTAACTAAATTTGTATTGATTTATTGCTCGTATGTTCAATGAGAAAGTTAAGGTTGGTTGGTTGTTTTGTTTTTATGGCATATCAACACCTCGGTGGATCATTTATTGCTAACTAAATTTGTATTTATTTATTGCTCATATGTTCAATGAGAAAGTTAAGGTTGGTTGGTTGTTTTGTTTTTATGGCATATCAACACCTCGGTGGATCATTTATTGCTAACTAAATTTGTATTTATTTATTGCTCGTATGTTCAATGAGAAAGTTAAGGTTGGTTGGTTGTTTTGTTTTTATGGCATATCAACACCTCGGTGGATCATTTATTGCTAACTAAATTTGTATTTATTTATTGCTCATATGTTCAATGAGAAAGTTAAGGTTGGTTGTTTTGTTTTTATGGCATATCAACACCTCGGTGGATCATTTATTGCTAACTAAATTTGTATTGATTTATTGCTCGTATGTTCAATGAGAAAGTTAAGGTTGGTTGGTTGTTTTGTTTTTATGGCATATCAACACCTCGGTGGATCATTTATTGCTAACTAAATTTGTATTTATTTATTGCTCGTATGTTCAATGAGAAAGTTAAGGTTGGTTGGTTGTTTTGTTTTTATGGCATATCAACACCTCGGTGGATCATTTATTGCTAACTAAATTTGTATTTATTTATTGCTCATATGTTCAATGAGAAAGTTAAGGTTGGTTGGTTGTTTTGTTTTTATGGCATATCAACACCTCGGTGGATCATTTATTGCTAACTAAATTTGTATTTATTTATTACTCATAAAACCTTTTTCTTTCAACAATTTATTGTTGTTGTTTTTTATATAGGTTTTGTGTCTAGTAATACTTTTTTCTTTTCGAGTATCACGATTCATTGGGATTTGTTTTTAAGGGCGGAGTCTCCAAGTCCTACCCTGTTATTTAACCCATAACTGGAGGGAAGGAACAAATTAATAGCTTTCCAAGGGTACCAGTGCTTAAGTGCATCCAGGGTATTCAACTGATGTCATATTTTACTGCAATTCTTTCAAACAGCCTTAAAATTTTAAGTCTTTATCACATTTCTAAATCTATTCACTGGCCGTAACAACAAAAAATTCACAATAGTAAATATAAGCCCTGATGATGGTTATAACAGCCGAAACATTATAATGTTGGCTATCCCACAATAAATGCATATTTTGTTGTTGTTGAAGCGTAGGGAGCTGGTTAATGTTTCTTTGATTCGGCCTTGTGTCAGACTTAACCGAACTCCCTACAGCTTACAGGATTTATGCAGCATTATCATTAAAAATATTACCAGAAGGTTTCTATCATCAGAAGGTTGATAGTCAGTTGAAATGTGTGGATTAGTGTAGAAGAGTGGAATAGTAAAATATACATTTTGAATGTTAAAATAGAAATTTATTAAAAGGGAGGAATAAGATAGTTGTAGAAGTTAATGTTCAATTAGAAACATTAATAAAAAATTATGGGTAGAGTTCGTGTTCAATGATAAAGTTGAGTTAAGGGTATCGAAAGTTCGTACAAATTGTTCTAGTAGTAATTGTTGAAATAGATTAGGAGAAAGAGAACAAGGTGCGACCTATCCTTATCTCCGGTCGATTTGAAGCTGAAGTTACATTTTAGTTGTTTCGTCTCTAGGCTCCCATCTCTCTTGACTGACGCCGAGGTCATTTATATAGTCCTTTTGAATTTCACACTGGATCGCCAAGTCCTTCCAAGTCTTACAAGTCGTTCCCATTGGTCAAAAATCATTTTAGCACCTACTTGTGAAATCTGGTTTTCGTTAAGCAGATGGTCAATCCACCCCTTGTCTATTTGAGAAAACCAGGATTTCACACGTTAATGTGAATTTTTGTAAAAGTGAAGAAGAAAGTTGATTTTAATTAATTACTTATTAGCTACAAGATCATTAAGCATTGGTCATATAACTAGGAAGGAAAATATATCAAACACCATTTCAAATGCCGGAATTTATCAGATGAAAAGGTGTACGTAGGGGAGACATCACGTGATCTACAAACCCGCATAGACAGACATTCTTTCTTGTTTTAAATCGAAAATATGTGGGACATAACTTTGATTTCACCAATGCCAGCTTAATCAACAAAAGAACATAACCATTAAAGAAGAAATTATTTTTATTTCTTCATGAATATAAATTATGTCTACCTAATTGTTATGGATGTGCGTTGTGGTGCAGTGGATATCAGCTCGGAACGAGAAATCGGGGAGCAGAGTTCGAATTCCAGTTGAATTCCTTGCATTCACTTATGCGCAAATAACCTTGGGAAAGGTATTAATTCGTCTCTTCCCTCCAGTTATGGGTTAAATAACAGGACAGATTGGGTTCTATAGCCTTGGCTGGTAACCAGTCTACTGCAGAAAGCAATGAAAACCTACTGCGGGATAATCTTCTGCCCAGTCAGTCATGTCTCTTTCGAGACATGATCACCCAAGCGTGTATCACGTATGGCACTTAACTGACTGAATTGATATGGGGAAACATTTCTCAGATAATGGACTCTCCCTTTTATATTAATAAGAGTTAACAGGAAGTTAACGGGAGAAGTTCTTAAAAGTTCTTAGGAGTTCTTGGGAAGTGCTTAGGAGTTCTTTAGAGTTCTATTAGAGTTCAGTAGAACTACTAGGCAGTTGATATTAGTCGGCAGTTAGCCGAATACTAAGAAGTCAGCTTCAGAGGAAGATTACCAAGTTCCTAACATTTTGGATACGTTAAGTCGATTAGCAACCGATATAGTACGATTTTAACCTTCAGTGCAAAAACTAATCCACAAAAATAATACTTAAAAATAAATTAAATAATACAGATTTCATCTTCGAAAACGCATAAGAAATACTTTAATGATTAATTCCAGCTAAAACAAGTTTATCACATCTAGATGCATTTCACTGACGCACACAGAAGGGACAGCAGCGTTTCTCGCGCATACACACACACACACACATACACATACCCCCCCACACACACACAAATATATATATATATATATATATATATATATATACGAAAATAGATAATATCCACGAGTGTGTGTGTGTGTGTGTGTGTGTGTGTGTGTGTGTGTGTGTGTGTGTGTGTGTGTGTGTGTTCAGCACGTGAAGAAAATGCATGGAACGAAAGAAAAGTAGATGTCTACTCACGGTTAACTGGAAGATACATTTATTTTACATGGAGAAACATTACAAAATATGTACATGCGGTATCAGTCCCAAGTTATCGGGTTGTGTGTCACAACCATTCGGGCAGAAGAGCATACATGCGTTCTTTAACCATTGATGGCCATATTCCAAGTGTGTTCCTTCATGCGTCCCATGTCTGAATGTGTTGATGATCACGTGACTAGTGTGTACCCACTTTCAGGGTTAAAAAGGGAGGTACTCTGTTTGAGAACAGGAAAGGGTTAATTCCCTTGGAATATGTTTTATTCGTCTTAACAAATGTCTACAAAATTTCTTCACGTATATATATGCACATTGTTACGAGGATGCATTTATATATAAAAATAATATTAATAATGTATAAAAACTTATAGTAATGGATTCTATTGAGTCCTAAGTGTTATTGCCAAAAAGTTTTACTTCCTGAAGTAGTCGTAAAAATAGAGAAATTAGGAATAGAACATCTTGGAAGATGCCAGAATGTTACAGTAAAATCTAGAAAGTTCTAAAAAGTTCTAGAAATATACAAATTAGGTGTTAGCCTCTATAAAAATAGGTTTTGGGCACGGAGCAGGCAGTTGCTAGCATGATGGGTTGACCTCTACAGCTCCGGTTAAGATTCAGGATGTATATCCAGTCGAAACAATCCCTAAGTCGACGACAAAAACTAAAACTTGAAACAGTTGATAAAAGGATGTGTTGATTTCATCAGCACCCGTTTCGATTCAAGGAAATATTCCAGCCGAAAAAAATCTCTCTAGTATACGACAAACTAAAACTTGAAAGAGTTGTTAAAAGTATTTTGCTGTCATATCAACTCCGTTAAAAATTCTAGGATCGAGATTCAGACGAAAGAATCTCACAGACAAAGTCCGAACAACTAAAACCTGCAAGAGAACCTCATGGAACTATATGGGAAAATACATATTTTTGCCTCATTCATTGACCAAGCCAATAATTAGTCTTTATATACGCATTTAAGGATTTCCAAAAACTATAGCACTTATCTTCCCCGTCAACTTAACCAGGTTAAATATATTTGACACCTTCCCTCCCCTTCCCTTCCTCGTAACACTTCGCCGGGCAGTAGTAAAATATACATTTTCTATGTCTCTTGATTTGAATGCCAAAGTGTATATTTGTAAATATTTTTTATAATGTTTTGTGAATTAAATATTTGCCTGTATTTTAACTCTGAGCTTTGCTCAATCATATTTTTATTTTTTCTTATGTTACAATTAACACGTAACAATATATAATAACTAACGTTACCGGCCATCGTACACCTAGACAGACAAACGTTTCTTCACAAACACCCATACACTATTACAAACTATATCGTCTAAATCGCACATATATCCAAAAATTATCTATTTCATTAATACACGTAATTTCACGGCTTCTGCTCCGATGAACTTAGCTCACTGGTGCCTCCTATATATAAATTTACTCAAGCCACAAGATTAGCAAATAGGTCTCACCCTTTTACTATGAAATCAATAAATTGTAAATGCAAATTCTACTCCAGCAGCTTTTTTCTCACACTTCTCGCCTGTGGAATTCCCTTCCATTTACTTGCTTTTCCAACAGCTACAATCTCCAAGAATTTAAATGTAAAGTCAATAGTCATCTCCTATCTCACTAACCTGCATCCTCTCTCTCCTGCTCCTTTCTCCATACACTCCACTCTCATCAGTATTCTCATCCTTCTCTTACCCACTTCCTGAAACTCCCTATAACCTGTCACTCTTTCTCATAACTTTCTCATGTGTAACCCCCTGCAAAATAGTGGCAGTAAAATGACTTTCTTGGGGCGATATGATTATAAAAAAAATCTAACTCATAAAAACTAATCTCAAATCATAACATACCAATATTCTGTGTCCCTTAGATTTTTTGTGTGTTATTTTTTTTTGGGAGGGGGAGTCTTTTCATTTTTCTCTCGATCTCTGAAGAAGTTTTAATAATAGTGAAACGTGTTTGGTTGAAATACGTTTAATGTTTGTTCTTTTTTTATTTTATCATCTCGTTAGATATACATCCATATATTCAACATTTTCCAACGTTTTTCAATCGTACAACAACGATTTTTTTACGAATGTGCGATTGCAATTTTTAAACAACCGAAAATTTTCAAAATTAGGGAGGAGTTACTTATGATTCTTAAAACACTTTCATCTAGGTTCCGATGATCCTAAGATGTATTTATAGATGTGATTACATATAGATATTACTTCTGATCTTTCAAAAAATTACTGAATCTTTCGATGTAAAAAATGTATTTACTAATGTCCCCGTCCATGAAACAGTAAACATCATTATCCGTAATGTAGCCAATCATACTTCTCTCCCACCCCATCTATATTAAAAACACTATTTTAAAAAGATTATTATTAGCATGCACCACTCAAGTACCTTTTCATGACTCCCTAGGTAATATTTATACTCAAATAGATGGTATTGCGATGGGATCTCTATTACCCCCTATATATGTAAGATACATAGATGACATTTTCATTTTAGCTAAAAATGTTGATCAAATTACACAACTTAAAATCAAATTTGAAAGTCATTCCGTCCTCAGATTTACATTAGAACTTAATATTAATAATCTGGGGCAAGAAGTGGCTTGTCAACTTCAATTCATCTAAGAGCAAGCTGTTGTCTGTAAACCATTACAGGCAACCTCTTCTGCCTCCCATAAGCATGGACCAAATGATTCTCCCTGAGAGTAATACACTACGCCTCCTCGGACTTACCCTGTCCTCAGACCTCAAATGGAACCACTATATTGAATCCATAGCAAAATCTACTGCTAAGAAGGTTGGGTCACTATGTCGATCCAGGATGTTTTTTCCACCTGAATCCATCCTGCATATATACAACTCAACCATCCGTCCTTGCATGGAGTACTGCTGCCATCTATGATCAGGTACCCCTGCCGTTCTCCTCAGTGTTCTTGACAAGCTCCAAAGGAGAGTCTGTAATGTGATAGGTACTGATCTGGCGACTCGACTGCAGCCACTTCCCCATCGTCGAAATGTGGCCTCCCTTTGTCTTTTCTATAAATACTTTCATGGCTTCTGCTCGGATGAGCTTAAGTCACTGATGCCTCCTCAACAGGTGTTTACTCGTGCAACCAGACTGGCAACTGGGTCCCACCCATTCACAGTCAGGTTAGCCAAATGCAGACGACAATTCTACTCCTGCAGCTTCCTCTCTCGCACTTCCCGCCTGTGAAACTCGCTCCCGTATTCTTGCTTTCCTGACGGCTACAACCTCCAGAAATTTAAATGCAAAGTCAATACTCATCTACTAACCACTGGACTCTAGCTCTCTCTCCTCCCCTGTATAACCTTCCCTTTCTCTCCACCTATGTATCTGTCATCGCACCTGCTATCTCAGCTTTCTATTGCTCCTTTCTAACTAGTTTGTACTCCTCACTCTTTTCTAATTAATCTTTTTACATTTATGTAACCCCCTACACATCAGGGTGAAATGATTAAAAAAAATAAAAAAAATAAAAAATAAAATAAAATAAAATAAAATTCTATTCCTTGATGTATTTATTGATTCAAACACATAAATTTAATACTTCTCTGTATCAGAAACCCACTCGCACTAACTCGTGCCTTCTTAATTATAACGCTGAATGTCTCCAACGATATAAGTTGGCCGTTATAAAAAAAACTTAATCCAACGCACGCAAATACTATCTTCTTCCAACCATATTTTATAAAAAATGACATAACATTAAACAAACACTTGTGAAGAATTCTTAATTCTGTCATTAATCAACGAATCAAAATGTACCTCAATAGACTTAATAATACCTCTAACAATAATACCTCTAACAATAATACCTCTAACAAAATTGATAATATTAATAATAATAGTATTTGTCAAAATAGACATAACATTATTAACTTACACGACTGCAATCAAATGCATAATAATTACAAACATGTTAAAACAACACTCAAAAACATAATAGATAGAATTGTTAAACCCATTAATAATAATAAACAAATCAAACTCATCATATATTATAAAATAACTTAAAACAAACAAATCGACCTCATAGTCTCTATTGACTCTACAACCACACAACTAAATCCTCTACTACAGAAAACAAATGTAGTCTACCAATTTACATACCCGTTCAGAGATTATATCTCTGATACAAATAATGAGCCAACTACATATATTGGTTTTACTACAATCACGCTCTCCCTTAGAATTACCTGCTGGCTTTCTGATCATAGTTCAATTAAACAACATTTATTAGAAAAACATAGCTATATATGTAATATTAGAAAGATTTTAGCCAATAACACAATAACAATCCCTCATACACATAGTAAAAAGAACCTTCAGATATACATTAAACCAAAGCAACCTACACTCAATAAAATCACATTTCAAACTAGTCACAACACATTACATTGCATTAGACATATGGTTCTGTTGTTAATATTTCGGTTTCTCACGTGACCGTTATTGTTGCATAACAGTCTTTGATGTCAACATAACAGAATATCATCATTGATGGTGAATATCTTTATGTTAATGTCCATACAACTACTCTGGAGATGGCTCATGTGAGTCGAAAGCTTAGATCAAGTACCAGCATAATAAAAACTATCTAAATAATGGACAATGTTTGCCTTTATTTTTACCAGAAATTAAAGCTAAAATACGATGTTTAGAACGGCTCATGATTAAACATAATAGACATCCATTGTCGGTATATTTGACAATATATGTTTAGAAAATTATCTGCTGCCTCTATACAATATATATATATATATATATATATATATATATAACGTGTGCATGTGTGCAAGATGAATTTGACATATGTGAATTTATCAAAATAATATCAGTTAGTGAGTTAAGTGTCATACGTGATACACGCTTGGGCGATCATGTCTCTTTCGAGACATAACAGATTGGGCAGAAAATTATCCCGGAGTATTTTGCCATTACTTTATGCGGTAAACTGATTAACAGCCAAGGCTACAGAACCCAATCTCTCCTATTATTTAACCCATAACTGGAGGGAAGAGACGGATTAATATATTTCCCAAGGGTATTTATGCGTAAGTGAATGTTAGGAATTCAACTGGAATTCGAACTCGGCTTCCCGATTTCTCGTTCTGAGCCGATATCCACTGCACCACAACGCACGTAAATCAATGGTGAGCAAAATCGTCACACCGACCTCCGTTCTTAATATGTGAGCCCCCGATGCCATCATCGATTGCCATTGGCCCACATACCACCGTGCTTAGTAATATTACAGAAGCGTGTGTCACTGTGTCGGGCCATGAAGATTTTTCCGCTCGAATTCATCTTGCATATATACAAATCAACCATCCGGCCGTGCATAGAACACTGTTGTTATATCTGTTGAGGCGCACCTGCCGATCACCTCAGGATTCTCAATAGGCTCCAAAGGGGAATCTGTAATGCGATCGGTTCAGACCTGGCAGCTCGACTCCAGCCACTTTCTTACTAGCGGGATGTGGCTTCCCTCTGTCTCTTTTACAAATATTTTCATGGCTTCTGCTCCGACGAATTTAGGTCACTGTTGCCCACTCCACAAGAATTCTACTTCATCAGTTTCTTTTCTCGCACTTCCTGTCTGTGAAACTTCCTTCCATATACTTGCTTTCCTGGCGGCTACAACCTTCAGGAATTTAAATGCAATGTCAATTCCCATCTGTTATCCACTTGACTCCAGTCCTTTCTTCATCACCCCGTGTATCTTGTTCTTTTCATTTCTCTTTACCTTTGCAACTGTCATCACACCTGTATTCCCATCCTTCTCTTGCCCTTTCTCTGACACCTCCTGTAACTGGTTCATCTTTCTCTTTACTCTTCTCCTGCTTAAACTTTTACTCTCTCATATAGCCCCCTGCGCATCAACGTCGGTACCGCCTAGCTTAGGGTGAAACGATTAAAAAAAAGTTCATTTTTAGAATGCTTTTCTTGTACACGAACATTGTTTTTCATTTCTGATCTTAATGAATGTAAAACCTGTTCAAAAATTGTTAGCTTCAAGCACTTTCATGACAACACTTTGTCATTTTCATGTACTACTTCTCAATCATTATTTTAAATAAATTAATATCTTTTAAGTGAGTTGTGGTGTAACGAGTAACCGCTATGAATGAGAAATCGGAGAACCAAGTTCGAATTCCAGTCTGGTTCATTACATTCACTTACGTGCAAATACCCTTGCTAAAGGTATAAATCCATCGGCCTTTCTTCCTAATTATGGGTTAAATTCCAAAGCAAACTTGGTCCTATAATCCTTGGTTCGCAACCAAGTCTATAGAACCCAACCTGTCTTTCAGTTTAAATTTCAGTTAGATGCAAGTTCAGGCTTAACAATCTTTCCGAGCTGATATCCACTGCACCACAACGCACATCCGTCACTATACGCTTACAGCGCCTAGTATTCCCAAGCAGTCACCCATTTAAGTTCTGACCAGGTTCAACGTTGCTTAACTGCGGTGATCGAGCGAGAATCGGTGTATTCAACGTGATATGGCCGTAAGCACGCACATCCGTCACTAAACGCTTTCAGCACCTGGTATTCCCAAGCGGTCACCCATCTAAGTACTGACCAGGCTCAACGTTGCTTAACTTCGGTGATCGAGCGAGAACCGGTGTATTCAACGTGAGAGGCCGTAAGCCCTTAATGAATGTAAAACCTGTTCAAAAATTGTTGGCTTCAAGCACTTTCATGAAAACACTTTGTCATTTTCATGTACTACTTCTCAATCATTATTTTAAATAAATTAATATCTTTTAAGAGAGTTGTGGTGTAACGAGTAACCGCTATGAATTGAAAGCTAAGTAACCAAATTTACTATTTCCAGTAAGCAGGGTACTTGGGTGTATTTCAAATAGAAATTATATTCATTGGAATCTAATTTTGAAATGTTTAAGATTTTTCAATTTTTCGGCTATTTTTTGAGTGTTTGACACATTTATAAACAGAGGTTGATCCTTGATTTTGAAAATCTCTCAAAAATAGGATATACGTATACTTGCTTTCCTGACAGCTACAACCCCCAGCAATTTAAATGCAATGTCGATTCCCATCTCTTATCCACTTGACTCCAGTCCTTTCTACATCATCCCGTGTATCTTGTTCTTTTCATTTCTCTCTTCCTTCGTAACTGTCTTCACTCCTGTGTTTCATATCCTACTCTTGCCTTTTCTCAATTCCCATCTCTTATCCACTTGACTCCAGTCCTTTCTACATCATCCCGTGTATCTTGTTCTTTTCATTTCTCTCTTCCTTCGTAACTGTCTTCACTCCTGTGTTTCATATCCTACTCTTGCCTTTTCTCAATTCCCATCTCTTATCCACTTGACTCCAGTCCTTTCTACATCATCCCGTGTATCTTGTTCTTTTCATTTCTCACTCTAAATTCGCGACTGTCATTACATCATTGTTCCCATCTTTTTTTTTTTTTTTTTGCCCTCCCTCTGACAACCCCTGTAAATGGTTCATCTTTCTCTTCGCTCTCCTCCTGCTTAAACTTTTACACTCTTATGTAGCCCCCTGCGCATCAGTGACAGTTCCGCCTTGCTTAGGGTGAAACAATGAAAAAATATATATATATAGTCAAGTGGTTAAGACAGTACCAGATCAAATGGTAGCTTCCCCTATGTAAATAGGGGTCGCAGGTTCGAATCCTGCTGGATAGCACACATTTTCGCAATAAAAATTTATCGTGAAATAATCAGGCCGGTAGATATAAATATAAAATACTGTTTAATTAAAAACAGAATATCTACTTAAATACGAGTATCGGTAAAAATAATGTCCAAAATAATTCATTACAAATTGTCGGTTGCTTATAACCAAGTTTCGTTAAAATTCGTTAATTTCCGTAACATGTTTATATATATATATATATATATATATACTAAGTAAATGTTTTAGAGTTTTGCGTCATGCCAGAAATACTTCTTTACCAAATATCAATGTTCGAGCATAAGTAAAACTCAGGATTTCGGATGTTGCTTTTCTAGGAGTACAATACTCTCCCTCTTGAATATCCTCGTAACCCAACGTTCCTATCGGCAGTTTTCCCCCTTTTTATTTGATATTATTCCTTTTATTAATTTAGTTGTTTGTTTTAGCAGCATATCTACCCTTTTGGGTCATATCTACCCTTTTGGGTCATATCCACCCTTTTAGGTCATATCTACCCTTTTAGGTCATATCCCCCCTTTTGGGTCATATCTACCCTTTTGGGTCATATCTACCCTTTTGGGTCATTTAATGCTGAAGAATTTGTTTGGTTTTTGTTTATTGCTTGTTGATCTTTTGTGAGTCAATTGCTGTCGAGATATAATTAGAGGTGTTGTGATTTGATGTGTGATGGTTATATGCTATCTTCTTTTGCAACTATATTTTGTTATATAATTTGGTTACTTTTAGAAATTCTAAAAGGTCATTTGGGTCACCTTTGTTGAAGATGTCTTTCAGATAGTTTTATTTGTAGTATCTTAATCGCATTTGTTCAAGATCTATGCAGCTTGTTAGTATATGTTTCACTATGTAGAGCTCCTGACATGAAATTCCTTTTATTGAATTTCAACTTTTCCTTCTTATTTAAATCTTTTCATTTTAGTGATCTAACTTTTTTTCTATTTCCATTTTTCATTCCTCGAAGTTATTCTTCACCATCCTTCTCGCGGACGATGTGCTTTTACAATCTTTTCTTCACCTTTTTTTCTTATTCTTTTTCCTTTTATTCTTCTTCACCGTCATCATATTTCTTCTTCTTCTTCTTCTTCTTCTTCTTCTTCTTCTTCTTCTTCTTCTTCTTCTTCTTCTATTCACTCGTTCTTTTAATCCAAAGTGCGTTTCGGCTTTAAATAGCCCTTAAGGTTTGTTAAGCCATTAAAAAAAATCAATTAATCCATTAATCTTCTTTCCAATTTCTTCTTCGTCTTCTTCTTCTTCTTCTTCTTCTTCTTCTTCTTCTTCTTCCTTTTTCTCCTCTTCCTCGTCTTCTTCCTCGTCTTCTTCCTCCTCCTCTTCTTCATCTTCTTCTTCTTTATCTTCTTCTTCCTTTTCCTCCTCTTCCTCGTCTTTTTCCGCCTCCTCTTCTTCATCTTCTTCTTCTTCTTTCTCTTCTTCTTCTTCTTCTTCCTTTTCTCCTCTTCCTCGTCTTCTTCCTCCTCCTCTTCTTCATCTTCTTCTTCTTTATCTTCTTCTTCTTCCTTTTCCTCCTCTTCCTCGTCTTTTTCCGCCTCCTCTTCTTCTTCTTCTTCTTCTTCTTCTTCTTCTTCCTCGTCTTTTTCCGCCTCCTCTTCTTCATCTTCTTCTTCTTCTTTCTCTTCTTCTTCTTCCTCCTCCTCTTCTTCATCTTCTTCTTCTTTATCTTCTTCTTCTTCCTTTTCCTCCTCTTCCTCGTCTTTTTCCGCCTCCTCTTCTTCATCTTCTTCTTCTTCTTTCTTCTTCTTCTTCTTCTTCCTTTTTCTCCTCTTCTTCCTCCTCCTCTTCTTCATCTTCTTCTTCTTCCTTTTCCTCCTCTTCCTCGTCTTTTTCCGCCTCCTCTTCTTCATCTTCTTCTTCTTCTTCTTCTTCTTCTTCTTTCTTCTTCTTCTTCTTCCTTTTTCTCCTCTTCCTCGTCTTTTTCCGCCTCCTCTTCTTCATCTTCTTCTTCTTCTTTCTCTTCTTCTTCTTCTTCCTTTTTCTCCTCTTCCTCGTCTTCTTCCTCCTCCTCTTCTTCATCTTCTTCTTCTTTATCTTCTTCTTCTTCCTTTTCCTCCTCTTCCTCGTCTTTTTCCGCCTCCTCTTCTTCTTCTTCTTCTTCTTCTTCTTCTTCTTCTTCCCAGTTTCACTTTTGTATTCTTTACTATTTCCAAATAATTTTTATATCTCTCTTTCATATTTTCTCTCTTTTTTCCAAGTTTCAATAAAATGTAAACGCAAATTCTACTCCATCAGTTTCTTTTTTCGCATTTCCTGCTGCGGAATTCCCTTCCATTCCATCCTTCTTTCTCTTCTTCTTCTTCTTCTTCTTCCTTTTTCTCCTCTTCCTCGTCTTCTTCCTCGTCTTCTTCCTCCTCCTCTTCTTCATCTTCTTCTTCTTTATCTTCTTCTTCCTTTTCCTCCTCTTCCTCGTCTTTTTCCGCCTCCTCTTCTTCATCTTCTTCTTCTTCTTTCTCTTCTTCTTCTTCTTCTTCCTTTTTCTCCTCTTCCTCGTCTTCTTCCTCCTCCTCTTCTTCATCTTCTTCTTCTTTATCTTCTTCTTCTTCCTTTTCCTCCTCTTCCTCGTCTTTTTCCGCCTCCTTCTTCTTCTTCTTCTTCTTCTTCTTCTTCTTCTTCTTCTTCTTCCTCGTCTTTTTCCGCCTCCTCTTCTTCATCTTCTTCTTCTTCTTTCTTCTTCTTCTTCTTCCTCCTCCTCTTCTTCATCTTCTTCTTCTTTATCTTCTTCTTCTTCCTTTTCCTCCTCTTCCTCGTCTTTTTCCGCCTCCTCTTCTTCATCTTCTTCTTCTTCTTCTTCTTCTTCTTCTTCTTCCTTTTTCTCCTCTTCTTCCTCCTCCTCTTCTTCATCTTCTTCTTCTTCCTTTTCCTCCTCTTCCTCGTCTCTTTTTCCGCCTCCTCTTCTTCATCTTCTTCTTCTTCTTCTTCTTCTTCTTTCTTCTTCTTCTTCTTCCTTTTTCTCCTCTTCCTCGTCTTTTTCCGCCTCCTCTTCTTCATCTTCTTCTTCTTCTTTCTTCTTCTTCTTCTTCTTCCTTTTTCTCCTCTTCCTCGTCTTCTTCCTCCTCCTCTTCTTCATCTTCTTCTTCTTTATCTTCTTCTTCTTCCTTTTCCTCCTCTTCCTCGTCTTTTTCCGCCTCCTCTTCTTCTTCTTCTTCTTCTTCTTCTTCTTCCCAGTTTCACTTTTGTATTCTTTACTATTTCCAAATAATTTTTATATCTCTCTTTCATATTTTCTCTCTTTTTTCCAAGTTTCAATAAAATGTAAACGCAAATTCTACTCCATCAGTTTCTTTTTTCGCATTTCCTGCTGCGGAATTCCCTTCCATTTACTTGCTTTGCCGACAGCTATAATCTCCAAGAATTTAAATGTAAAGTCAATAGTCAACTTCTATCTCACTAAACTGCATCTTCTCTCTCATACTCCTTTCTCCATCCATTCCACTCTCATCAGTGTTCTCATCCTTCTCTTACCCACTTCCTGACACCCCCTATAATCTGTCACTCTTTCTCATAACTTTCTAATATGTAACCCTCTCTGCACCAGTGACAATAAAATGCCTTGCTTGGGGTGATATGATTATAAAAAAAAATCCAACGATTCGTTCTTTTTTCATTCATCTCTCTCTCTCTCTCTCTCTCTCTCTCTCTCTCTCTTTCTTTCTTTCTTTCTTTCTTTCTTTCTTTCTTTCTTTCTTTCTTTCAACTTTACGTTTCTTTCTTTCTTTCTTTCTTTCTTTCTTTCTTTATCCTTTCTCTCATGTTCATTTTTCCGCCCACTCCACTCTCATCAGTTTTCTCATCCTTCTTTTACACTCACTTCCTGACACCCCCTATAACCTGTCACTCTTTCACATAACTTGAAAAAAAAAATCCAACGATTCTTTCTTTTTTCATTCATTCTTTTCTCTCTCTCTTTCTTTCTTTCTTTCTTTCTTTCTTTCTTTCTTTCTTTCTTTTTCTTTCTTTCTTTCAATTCTACGATTCTTTCTTTTTTCTTTCTTTCTTTCTTTTTTTCTTTCTTTCTTTCTTTCTTTATCCTTTCTCTCATGATCATTTCTCCGCCCACTCCACTCTCATCAGTTTTCTCATCCTTCTTTTACACTCACTTCCTGACACCCCCTATAACCTGTCACTCTTTCTCATAACTTCAATCATATGTAACCCCCTGTGCATTAGTGGCAGTAAACTGCCTTGCTTGGGGCGATAAGATTATAAAAAAAGTGAATACTCTTCTTGTTCCGGCTTCATTGTCTTCTTTTTTCTGTTCTTTTTCACGTCGTTTACTCTTTTTTTTCTTTTTTTTCTTCGTTTTCTTCTTCCACTTAAAGGAAATGTTTATTTACTTTCACTTTCTTTTTCATTCTCCCCTTCATTTTTCTTTTTCTTTTTCTTTTTCTTTTTCTTTTTCGTTAATTACACTTACACTTTAAACTCAACACACTTCCGACAATATGACGATTCCCTACCCCGAAAGACGCCTTTTAATGGTGATGTTTTATAATTTTCTTATTTGTTTTAATTTATCTATTTACTAGCAGTATAGCCCGCGTTACTCAGGTGTAATGAAAGCTTTAAAACTAATCCGTGGTCCTGTAGCTCAAACTCAGCCTAAAGAATATTTGAAATAATAAAATAAATGCGACAATTTACCAATCGCACCTAGTATGTATATATATATATATATATATATATATATATATATATATATATACTAGCAGTATAGCCCGGCGTTGCTCGGGTGTAATGAAAGCTTTAAAACTAATCTATGGTCCTGGAGCTCAGACTCTTTGGACGTTGGCAAGAGTTGTTTCCAGTTAAAGCGAAACCGTAGACTGAAAGAAAAATGAATGGATGTAAGTCAAATTTTCATTTCCTGGTATCAATACCAAATAAGTTTTTTCGTCGTAAACTGAATTTTGAAGGCTAAATAAGTCATCTGAGTAAATGGTATCATGGCTGAGACTAAGAACTACAATTATAGCTACTTAGAGCCAAACCCGAAGCAAAAACTAAAATAAAAGAGCTGAAAAAAATTCAGACATACAGTCAGATAAACAGACACACACACAAACATCTTGTCTTTTATATATATATATATATATATATATATATATTATCTATTTTCTGCACTATTGTAAGAAATGCAACCTTGAAACTTCTGAATATCGTTTCTTATGTCTTTGTCTATGAGTGTATCAAATTTGATTAAAATTGGACCACTCCTTATATAACCCGATTTTTTCGATTATCGATAATTATCGGGGGTACCTCGACATAAAACATAGCTAAGAACACTCGCAGACGCTTATAGTACAACTGTGTAAATTTTCAAGAAAATCGGTTCAGCCGTTTCGGAGTCTATAGGTAGCGGACACACACACACACACACACACACACACACAGAGAGACAAAGATCCATTTATAAATAAGTTTAGATTTTCTGACTTGTATTCATTTCTGCTTAGTTTGGGGCTAGGATACTGAATACCAATTAAAAGCAAATACAAAAGGACAAGACAAACAAAAGTAAAACTATTCAACCTATCTATTATAACAGATTTTAGCGCCATTCTGTCCGACTGCCAAAGAAATCTAGACATTTGTGAATCAACCTAAATGACAACATTTAATTGTCCTTTCTTCACACAAACATTGACTGCTCAAAAACATGCACGCATACATATCACATATCACATACACACATACCCACACCAGTAACTCTAGCCCATAAATCTAGACATTAGCATGGTCACAAAATGAGGGACCATTTTATATATTAATTATAATATAGAATTGATCCCCCATTTTATATCCACATTATAATTTCTTATAAACTGTTGGCATATAACTAATTCTTCTATATGACTTATCCTTTCAGGATGAAGGCGATCATGGCCTTCCACACCTCCCTATCCCTGGTGGCTCTTAGTACGCTTTCTCCTGTTACATCACGCAACCCCCGTTCTGCCATCTACCTTCTCAGGCACGTCAAGTACGTTACACGCTGTTTTCCCCTGTCTCTTCTTCCCTCTATCTGGCCTGTTAGTATCATGTTCTCCAAGCCCTTTCCTCGTTGCATGTTCCAGGAACTTTAGCTGTCTCTTCCTGATGCTCAGTATTAATTTCCTTTTCGTTTCCATCATTTCCAAATCCTCATCATTGCTCACATGCTCGATCCATGATATCCGCAGCATCCTTCTGTAGAACCACATTTCAGCTGCTTCAAGTATTTTCTTCATCTTCGAAAATATTGTCCCACATTCACGTCCATATTGAAGAAATGACATCACATAGCAATCCAGTACTCTCTTCTTTGTTTCAAAAATATTTTATTGAGAATAAATATTTTTCTTTCAAAAATGTTATTGTAATATTTTTTCCAAAAATGTATTGTTGGTAATATTTTTTCTTCCCAAATGTATATTTTTCTATAAAAGTCTACTTTTATACATTCATAGCGTTTTGACCCCGGTTTGGGGGTTAACTATTTTCCCATAGCTGAGACACTAACAGGTTCTACCACCCCGGTTCAGAGTAAACCTGAGAACAACAGCAATTAAGCGGTACTTTCATGCTCCTTACAACCTCCTAATCAGAGGCCTTGCTGCCGAATGCAGTTTATCGTCATGCCCAGGATCAGCTATAAAATGCTTTATAAGTTGTTAAAATGACAGCTCAGGCATGCAGTGATTTTTTAATTGCTTTATCACCTTTAGCTAAGAAAACTCATCTAAACTTATTTATAAATGGAACTCTGTGTGTGTGTGTGTGTGTGTGTGTGTGTGTGTGTGTGTGTGTGTGTGTGTGTGTGTGTGTCCCCGTTACCTATAGACTCCGAAACGGCTATACCCATTTTCTTTAAAATTGACACAGTTGTACTATAAGCATCTGCGAGTGTTCTTAGCTTGGTTTTGTGTCGAGGTACCCCCGATAAATATCGATAATCGATAATCGAAAAAATCGGGTTGTAGAAGGAGTGGTCCGATTTTAATCAAATTTGATACATTCATAGACAAAGACATAAGAAACGATATTCAGAAGTTTCAAGGTTGCAGTTCTTACAATAGTGCAGAAAATCGATAATATATATATATATATAAGGCAAGATGTCTGTGTGTGTGTGTCTTTATCTGCCTGTATGTCTGTATTTTTTTAGCCCTTTTATTTTAGTTTTTGCTTCGGGTTTGGCTCTAAGTAGGTATAATTGTAGTTCTTAGTCTCAGCCATGATATCATTTACTCAGAGGACTTAATTAGCCTTCAAAATTCAGTTTACGACGAAAAAAACTTATTTGATATCGATACGAGGAAATCAAAATTTGACTTACATTCATTCATTTTTCTTTCAGTCTACTGTTTCGCTTTAACTGGAAACAACTATTGCTTTTTAGTCTTTCGTGCCAACGTCCAAAGAGTCTGAGCTCCAGGACCATGGATTCGTTTTAAAGCTTTCATTACACCCGAGCAACGCCGGGCTATACTACTAGTGAATATATAAATGAACTTGATTTTATAGAATCTCTGTTAATGATATGTCCGGCGTTTTCGCCCAATATTAACCTGACTGAAAATGTGTAAAACGTTTTTTTCCTGGTTTCCCATTACATGGGTTTAAGCGTGCGGCTAGAGTGCGTCGTTGTGCAGTGGAAATCGGCTCGGAACGAGAAATCGGAAGGCCGAGTTCGAATTCCAGTTGAATTCGTTCCATTCATATACTCGCAAATACCCTTGGGAAAGGTATTACTCCGTCTTTTCTCCCTCCAACTATGGGTTAAATAGCAGAACAGATTGGGTTCTATAGCCTTGGCTGGCAATCAGTCAACCGCAGAAATCAATGGAAACCTACTGCACGAAAATCTTCTGCCCACTCAGCCATGTCTCTTTCGAGACATGATCACCCAAGCATGTATCACGTGTAGCACTTTACTGACTGACTGACTAGATTGGTAATTAGGTTCTGCTATTTTACTGTTGCAATAACTAATTCTGCGTTTGCTCACAGTCGATCAAAAACAACAAATCGTTGACAACTCAGAGCGTTGTTTGCAAGTGTTTCAACACCACAAGAAGTTTTTACGTAAATATATGGCAATGGATGAAATATGAATCTACCACGTCACTCCGGAGTCAAATCAGCAGTCAGTTGAGTGGACAGCAGCAGGTGAAAGCCGTCCAAAGCGACCAAAGACGCAAACATCACCAGGCAATGTTTGAGCCTTCGTATTTTGGGATGCACTTCTACTTTAATGGTTTTTCTCACACTTCTCAAATGTGGAACTCCCTTCCGTTTCTTTACTTCCCTGATAAACTACATTCTTCAAAAATTTAATTGCAAAGTCAAAATGAAAAGTCTTCTTGGTATTGAACAGGTGAAGAGGTTCATCCCTTGTTTCCTGTTTAGGATGCGGTTTCCTGTTTTCTCTTTTCCAATCTTCTCACTTTTTTTTTTCAATTGGAGTAGATAGACTAAACTATCGCCCGGTTCATACTCCACCCACGTCTATTGAACAGGTGAAGAGGCTCATCCCCTGTTTCCTGTTTAGGATGCGGTTTCCGGTTTTCTCTTTTCCAATCTTCTCACTTTTTTTTTTCAATTGGAGTAGATAGACTAAGCTATCGCCCGGTTCATACTCCACCCACGTCTATTGAACAGTTGAAGAGGCTCATCCCCTGTTTCCTGTTTAGGATGCGGTTTCCGGTTTTCTCTTTTCCAATCTTTGCACTATTTTCTTTTTTTTTTTTTCAATTGGAGTAGATAGACTAAACTATCGCCCGGTTCACACTCCACCCACATATATTGAACAGGTGAAGAGCCTCATGTCTTGTTCCCTGTTGAGGATGCGGTTTCCTGTTTTCTCTTTTCAAATCTTTTCACTCCTATGTAGCCCCCTGCACATCAGTGGCGTTACCGCTTTGCTCGGGGTGATATGATTAAAAAAAAAAATTCCTTAATCGTCCAAATTCTCAGTCTTCTCATTCTACTTCACTACCTGTAACCCCCTGAAATGCTAATGGTATTTCCGACTTGCTTGGGGTAGAATGATTCAAATAATGTAGAAGAAACTTTATTCTTTTATTTGTTTTCAAGGTTGACGTATCTATAGAAGAATAGTTTTAGTTTATGTTGAAAAACTTTTGTCCATAAATTGGATCCTGGGAATATGATCAAAAAGTTATAGTGGCTGAACAACAATTCAAGGTGTAAAAAATTACAAGTCAAATATTTTAGACTTAGTATAGAATACACCACGTAAATAAAATAAATGAATAAACACTTTTTAACTAATCAGAAACAAAATAAAAACATTCATCATGCGCCCAAAACACTATAAAATGTGATAATTTTTTTAATTGAGTCACACAAGGAATATATGTTGCGTGTGACCAAAACTTTATTTCAAAGGTACTGACATTTACATTTATGTTCCAATGCATGGTCATCAGCAAAAAGTGCAACCCAAAATACCAAATACAGGTGGAGGATACCAGAATCAAGCAAGTACAAAAATTTAAATACCTAGGAAGTGTTCTAACAGGAGATGGAAAATGCGACACAGATATCCGAAGGCTAATTGGCATGGCAAAGGACGCGTTCCAGAAGCTGAGTAAAGTACTAACACACAGGAAAATTTCACTAGAAACAAAGAAAAGAGTGCTGGATTGCTATGTGATGTCAGTTCTTCAATACGGCAGTGAATGCTGGACAAAATCATCGAAAATGAGGACAAAACTGGAAGCAGCGGAAATATGGTTCTACAGAAGGATGCTGCGGATATCGTGGACTGAGCATGCAAGCAACGATGAGGTGTTGGAAAGAATGACAACAAAAAGGAAATTGATGCTGAGCATCAGGAAGAGACAACTGAAGTTCCTGGGACACGCAGTGAGGAAGGAGAGCCTGGAGAACCCGATACTGACTGGTCAGATAGAAGGAAGGAGAGACAGAGGAAGGCAGCGGATAACATATTTGCAGGGCCTGATCAGGTGGATGACGGAACGGGGGTTGCCAGGAGCAGCAGGAGCAAACATACTAAGAGCCACAAGGGATAGGGAGACGTGGAGAACCATGATCGCCTACGTCCTGAAAGGACAGGGCACATAGAAGAAGAAGAATATAGACGTATTATGAATTAAGCTTTCTCATTCCATATTCAGTGACTTACGGCCATATCACGTAAGATCTCGGAAGTTAAGCAACATCGAACCTGGTCAGTACCTAAACGGATGACCGCTTGAAAATAACAGGTTTTGTAAACATTGATAGTTCGTTTCGTGCAAAAACCCTTCAACAAGGTATGAATCTACATCTTCTCCCTCAGCTATGGGTTAATTAGAAACACTTGTATCACTAAATCGTTATCTAAAAAATGTTCTTACAACCTAAAAACAAAATATTTTCTGGTTTTAAATAACATCTGTTATTATTTTTATTTCTATTTTAGCATCAGGCAATTCTAGCTGAGTTGCGCTTTTCCTTTAGTTGTTCTATTTTAGCATCAGGCAATTTTAGCTGATTTGTCTCCCTTCCCGAATTTATTTCTATTTTTAGCATCGGGCAGTTCTAGCTGGGTTGGCCACTCCCTTCCGGAATTTATTTCTATTTTTAGCATCGGGCAATTTTAGCTGAGTTTGGCCTCCTTCCCGAATTTATTTCTGTTTGGCATCCGTAATTTTAGCTGGGATTTGGCCTCCCTTCCAATTGTTCTATTTTTGGCATCAGGCTTAATTTTAAGCTGAGTTGCTTTCCTTCCGAATTTATTTCTATTTTTAGCATCGGGCAATTCTAGCTGGGTTTGGCCTCCTTCCGAATTTATTTCTATTTTAGCATCCGGCAATTTTAGCTGGTTTAACTCCGCCCGGTTATTTCTGGCCTTTTAGCATCTGACATTTGGCTAGGTTTGGCCTCCTTCCGAATTTATTTCTATTTTTAGCATCGGGCAATTCTAGCTGAGTTTAGCCTCCTTCCCGAATTTATTTCTATTTTTAGCATCGGGCAATTTTCGCTGAGTTTGGCCTCCGTTCCCGAATTTATTTTCTATTTTTAGCATCGAACAATTCTGTTCAATTTGGCCTCCTTCCCGAATTTATTTCTATTTTTAGCATCGGGCAATTTTAGCTGAGTTTGGCCTCCCTTCCCGAATTTATTTCTATTTTTAGCATCGGGCAATTTTAGCTGAGTTTGGCCTCCTTTCCCGAATTTATTTCTATTTTTAGCATCGGGCAATTCTAGCTGAGTTTGGCCTCCCTTCGAATTATTTCTATTTTTGGCATCGGGCAATTGCTTCAGGTTGGCCTCCTTGAATTTATTTCTATTTTTAGCATCGGAGAGCAATTTAAGCAGGTTTGGCCTCCTTCCCGAATTTATTTCTATTTTTTAGCATCGGGCAATTTTAGCTGAGTTTGGCCTCCTTTCCCGAATTTATTTCTATTTTTAGCATCCGGCAATTTTAGCTGGTCCTTCTCCTTCCAATTTATTTCTATTTTTAGCATCGGGCAATTTTAGCTGAGTTTGGCCTCCCTTCGAATTTATTTCTATTTTTAGCATCGGGCAATTCTAGCTGAGTTTTGGCCTCCTTCCGAATTTATTTCTATTTTTAGCATCGGAGCAATTTTCGCTGAGTTTGGCCTCCATTCGGGTATTTCTATTTTTAGCATCGAGCAATTCTAGCTGGTTGGCCTCCTTCCCGAATTTGTTTCTTTTTAGCATCGGGCAATTTTAGCTGAGTTTGGCCTCCTTCCCGAATTTATTTCTGTTTTAGCATCAGGCAATTTTTGGCTGAGTTTGGCCTCATAAAATTTGTTTCTATTTTTGGCATCGGGCAATTCTGGCTGAGTTTGGCCTCCCTTCCCAATTTATTTCTATTATTTTCAGCATCCGGCAATTTTAGCTGAGTTTGGCCTCCTTCGAATTTATTTCTATTTTTAGCATCGAACAATTGTCTAATGAGTTTGGCCTCCTTCGAATTTGTTCTATTTTTAGCATCGGACAATTTTAGCTGAGTTTGTGTCCCGCCGGTTATTTCTATTTTTGGCATCGAGCAATTTTAGCTGGGTTTGGCCTCCCTTGCCGGGTATTTCTATTTTAGCATCAGGCAATTCTAGCTGAGTTTGGCCTCCCTTCCAATTTATTTCTATTTTTAGCATCCGGCAATTTTTAGCTGAGTTTGGCCTCCTTCCCGAATTTATTTTCTATTTTTGGCATCGGGCAATTCTAGCTGGTTTGGCCCTCCTTCGAATTTGTTTCTATTTTTGCAGCATCCGGACAATTCCTAGCTGAGTTTCGGCCTCCTTCCAATTATTTCTATTGCGGCATCCCAGACGTTTTGGCTTGGTTTAGCCTCCTTCCCGAATTTATTTCTATTTTTAGCATCTGAGCAATTTTAGCTGAGTTTGGCCTCCCTTCCCCGAATTGTTGTATTTTTAACGTAGACGAAATTCTATCTGAGTTTTTTGGCCTCCTTCCCGAATTTATTTCTATTTTTAGCATCCGGCAATTTTAGCTGAGTTTGGCCTCCCTTCCCGAATTTATTTCTATTTTTAGCATCGGGCAATTTTAGCTGAGTTTGGCCTCCTTCCCGAATTTATTTCTATTTTTAGCATCGGGCAATTCTAGCTGAGTTTGGCCTCCCTTCCCGAATTTATTTCTATTTTTAGCATCGGGCAATTTTAGCTGAGTTTGGCCTCCCTTCCCGAATTTATTTCTATTTTTAGCATCGGGCAATTTTAGCTGAGTTTGGCCTCCCTTCCCGAATTTATTTCTATTTTTAGCATCGGGCAATTCTAGCTGAGTTTGGCCTCCTTCCCGAATTTATTTCTATTTTTAGCATCCGGCAATTTTAGCTGAGTTTGGCCTCCTTCCCGAATTTATTTCTATTTTTAGCATCGGGCAATTCTAGCTGAGTTTGGCCTCCCTTCCCGAATTTATTTCTATTTTTAGCATCGGGCAATTTTAGCTGAGTTTGGCCTCCCTTCCCGAATTTGTTTCTATTTTTAGCATCGGGCAATTTTAGCTGAGTTTGGCCTCCCTTCCCGAATTTATTTCTATTTTTAGCATCGGGCAATTCTAGCTGAGTTTGGCCTCCCTTCCCGAATTTATTTCTATTTTTAGCATCGGGCAATTTTAGCTGAGTTTGGCCTCCCTTCCCGAATTTATTTCTATTTTTAGCATCGGGCAATTCTAGCTGAGTTTGGCCTCCCTTCCCGAATTTATTTCTATTTTTAGCATCGGGCAATTCTAGCTGAGTTTGGCCTCCCTTCCCGAATTTATTTCTATTTTTAGCATCGGGCAATTTTAGCTGAGTTTGGCCTCCTTCCCGAATTTATTTCTATTTTTAGCATCGGGCAATTTTAGCTGAGTTTGGCCTCCTTCCCGAATTTATTTCTATTTTTAGCATCGGGCAATTCTAGCTGAGTTTGGCCTCCCTTCCCGAATTTATTTCTATTTTTAGCATCCGGCAATTTTAGCTGAGTTTGGCCTCCCTTCCCGAATTTATTTCTATTTTTAGCATCGGGCAATTCTAGCTGAGTTTGGCCTCCTTCCCGAATTTATTTCTATTTTAAGCATCGGGCAATATTAGCTGAGTTTGGCCTCCCTTCCCGAATTTATTTCTATTTTTAGCATCGGGCAATTCTAGCTGAGTTTGGCCTCCCTTCCCGAATTTATTTCTATTTTTAGCATCGGGCAATTTTAGCTGAGTTTGTCCTCCCTTCCCGAATTTATTTCTATTTTTAGCATCGGGCAATTTTAGCTGAGTTTGGCCTCCCTTCCCGAATTTATTTCTATTTTAAGCATCGGGCAATTCTAGCTGAGTTTGGCCTCCCTTCCCGAATTAATTTCTATTTTTAGAATCGGGCAATGTTAGCTGAGTTTGGCCTCCCTTCCCGAATTTATTTCTATTTTTAGCATCGGGCAATTCTAGCTGAGTTTGGCCAACCTTCCCGAATTTATTTCTATTTTTAGAATCGGGCAATTTTAGCTGAGTTTGGCCTCCCTTCCCGAATTTATTTCTATTTTTAGCATCGGGCAATTTTAGCTGAGTTTGGCCTCCCTTCCCGAATTTATTTCTATTTTTAGAATCGGGCAATTTTAGCTGAGTTTGGCCTCCCTTCCCGAATTTATTTCTATTTTTAGCATCGGGCAATTCTAGCTGAGTTTGGCCTCCCTTCCCGAATTTATTTCTATTTTTAGCATCGGGCAATTCTAGCTGAGTTTGGCCTCCTTTCCCGAATTTATTTCTATTTTTAGCATCGGGCAATTCTAGCTGAGTTTGGCCTCCCTTCCCGAATTTATTTCTATTTTTAGCATCGGGCAATTTTAGCTGAGTTTGGCCTCCCTTCCCGAATTTATTTCTATTTTTAGCATCGGGCAATTTTAGCTGAGTTTGGCCTCCCTTCCCGAATTTATTTCTATTTTTAGCATCGGGCAATTTTAGCTGAGTTTGGCCTCCCTTCCCGAATTTATTTCTATTTTTAGCTTCGGGCAATTTTAGCTGAGTTTGGCCTCCTTCCCGAATTTATTTCTATTTTTAGCATCGGGCAATATTAGCTGAGTTTGGCCTCCCTTCCCGAATTTATTTCTATTTTTAGCATCGGGCAATTCTAGCTGAGTTTGGCCTCCCTGCCCGAATTTATTTCTATTTTTAGCATCCGGCAATTTTAGCTGAGTTTGGCCTCCCTTCCCGAATTTATTTCTATTTTTAGCATCGGGCAATTCTAGCTGAGTTTGGCCTCCCTTCCCGAATTTATTTCTATTTTTAGCATCGGGCAATATTAGCTGAGTTTGGCCTCCCTTCCCGAATTTATTTCTATTTTTAGCATCGGGCAATTCTAGCCGAGTTTGGCCTCCCTTCCCGAATTTATTTCTATTTTTAGCATCGGGCAATTTTAGCTGAGTTTGTCCTCCCTTCCCGAATTTATTTCTATTTTTAGCATCGGGCAATTTTAGCTGAGTTTGGCCTCCCTTCCCGAATTTATTTCTATTTTTAGCATCGGGCAATTCTAGCTGAGTTTGGCCTCCCTTCCCGAATTAATTTCTATTTTTAGAATCGGGCAATTCTAGCTGAGTTTGGCCTCCCTTCCCGAATTTATTTCTATTTTTAGCATCGGGCAATTTTAGCTGAGTTTAGCCTCCCTTCCCGAATTTATTTCTATTTTTAGCATCGGGCAATTGTAGCTGAGTTTGGCCTCCCTTCCCGAATTTATTTCTATTTTTAGCATCGGGCAATTTTAGCTGAGTTTGGCCTCCTTCCCGAATTTATTTCTATTTTTAGCATCGGGCAATTTTAGCTGAGTTTGGCCTCCCTTCCCGAATTTATTTCTATTTTTAGCATCGGGCAATTTTAGCTGAGTTTGGCCTCCCTTCCCGAATTTATTTCTATTTTTAGCATCGGGCAATTTTAGCTGAGTTTGGCCTCCCTTCCCGAATTTATTTCTATTTTTAGCATCGGGCAATTTTAGCTGAGTTTGGCCTCCCTTCCCGAATTTATTTCTATTTTTAGCATCGGGCAATTCTAGCTGAGTTTGGCCTCCCTTCCCGAATTTATTTCTATTTTTAGCATCGGGCAATTCTAGCTGAGTTTGGCCTCCCTTCCCGAATTTATTTCTATTTTTAGCATCGGGCAATTTTAGCTGAGTTTGGCCTCCCTTCCCGAATTTATTTCTATTTTTAGCATCGGGCAATTTTAGCTGAGTTTGGCCTCCCTTCCCGAATTTATTTCTATTTTTAGCATCGGACAATTCTAGCTGAGTTTGGCCTCCCTTCCCGAATTTATTTCTATTTTTAGCATCCGGCAATTTTAGCTGAGTTTCGCCTCCCTTCCCGAATTTATTTCTATTTTTAGCATCGGGCAATTCTAGCTGAGTTTGGCCTCCCTTCCCGAATTTATTTC
Organism: Ascarosepion bandense; assembly: GCA_037127315.1. Taxonomy (NCBI): domain Eukaryota; kingdom Metazoa; phylum Mollusca; class Cephalopoda; order Sepiida; family Sepiidae; genus Ascarosepion; species Ascarosepion bandense. The sequence goes on from JBBBDQ010002378.1 coordinate 257,678, forward strand.
TATTTTTAGCATCGGGCAATATTAGCTGAGTTTGGCCTCCCTTCCCGAATTTATTTCTATTTTTAGCATCGGGCAATTCTAGCTGAGTTTGGCCTCCCTTCCCGAATTTATTTCTATTTTTAGCATCGGGCAATTTTAGCTGAGTTTGGCCTCCTTTCCCGAATTTATTTCTATTTTTAGCTTCGGGCAATTTTAGCTGAGTTTGGCCTCCTTTCCCGAAATTATTTCTATTTTTAGCATCGGGCAATTTTAGCTGAGTTTGGCCTCCCTTCCCGAATTTATTTCTATTTTTAGCATCGGGCAATTTTAGCTGAGTTTGGCCTCCCTTCCCGAATTTATTTCTATTTTTAGCATCGGGCAATTTTAGCTGAGTTTGGCCTCCCTTCCCGAATTTATTTGTATTTTTAGCATCGGGCAATTCTAGCTGAGTTTGGCCTCCCTTCCCGAATTTATTTCTATTTTTAGCATCGGGCAATTTTAGCTGAGTTTGGCCTCCCTTCCCGAATTTATTTCTATTTTTAGCATCGGGCAATTCTAGCTGAGTTTGGCCTCCCTTCCCGAATTTATTTCTATTTTTAGCATAGGGCAATTCTAGCTGAGTTTGTCTTCCCTTCCCGAATTTATTTCTATTTTTAGCATCGGGCAATTTTAGCTGAGTTTGGCCTCCTTCCCGAATTTATTTCTATTTTTAGCATCGGGCAATTTTAGCTGAGTTTGGCCTCCCTTTCCGAATTTATTTCTACTTTTATCATCGGGCAATTTTAGCTGAGTTTGGCCTCCTTCCCGAATTTATTTCTATTTTTAGCATCGGGCAATTTTAGCTGAGTTTGGCCTCCTTCCCGAATTTATTTCTATTTTTAGCATCGGGCAATTTTAGCTGAGTTTGGCCTCCCTTTCCGAATTTATTTCTATTTTTAGCATCGGGCCATTCTAGCTGAGTTTGGCCTCCCTTCCTGAATTTATTTCTATTTTTAGCATCGGGCAATTTTAGCTGAGTTTGGCCTCCCTTCCCGAATTTATTTCTATTTTTAGAATCGCGCAATTTTAGCTGAGTTTGGCCTCCCTTCTTGAATTTATTTCTATTTTTAGCATCGGGCAATTTTAGCTGAGTTTGGCCTCCCTTCCCGAATTTATTTCTATTTTTAGCATCGGGCAATATTAGCTGAGTTTGGCCTCCCGTCCCGAATTTATTTCTATTTTTAGCATCGGGCAATATTAGCTGAGTTTGGCCTCCCTTTCGGAATTTATTTCTATTTTTAGCATCGGGCAATTTTAGCTGAGTTTGGCCTCCTTTCCCGAATTTATTTCTATTTTTAGCATCGGGCAATATTAGCTGAGTTTGGCCTCCTTTCCCGAATTTATTTCTATTTTTAGCATCGGGCAATTTTAGCTGAGTTTGGCCTCCCTTCCCGAATTTATTTCTATTTTTAGCATCGGGCAATTCTAGCTGCGTTTGGCCTCCCTTCCCGAATTTATTTCTATTTTTAGCATCGGGCAATTTTAGCTGAGTTTGGCCTCCCTTCCCGAATTTATTTCTATTTTTAGCATCGGGCAATTCTAGCTGAGTTTGGCCTCCTTTCCCGAATTTATTTCTATTTTTAGCATCGGGCAATTTTAGCTGAGTTTGGCCTCCCTTCCCGAATTTATTTCTATTTTTAGCATCGGGCAATTCTAGCTGAGTTTGGCCTCCTTTCCCGAATTTATTTCTATTTTTAGCATCGGGCAATTTTAGCTGAGTTTGGCCTCCTTTCCCGAATTTATTTCTATTTTTAGCATCGGGCAATTTTAGCTGAGTTTGGCCTCCCTTCCCGAATTTATTTCTATTTTTAGCATCGGGCAATTCTAGCTGAGTTTGGCCTCCTTTCCCGAATTTATTTCTATTTTTAGCATCGGGCAATTTTAGCTGAGTTTGGCCTCCCTTCCCGAATTTATTTCTATTTTTAGCATCGGGCAATTCTAGCTGAGTTTGGCCTCCCTTCCCGAATTTATTTCTATTTTTAGCATCGGGCAATTTTAGCTGAGTTTGGCCTCCCTTCCCGAATTTATTTCTATTTTTAGCATCGGGCAATTCTAGCTGAGTTTGGCCTCCCTTCCCGAATTTATTTCTATTTTTAGCATCGGGCAATTTTAGCTGAGTTTGGCCTCCTTCCCGAATTTATTTCTATTTTTAGCATCGGGGCAATTCTAGCTGAGTTTGGCCTCCATTCCCGAATTTATTTCTATTTTTAGCATCGGGCAATTTTAGCTGAGTTTGGCCTCACTTCCCGAATTTATTTCTATTTTTAGCATCGGGCAATTTTAGCTGAGTTTGGCCTCCCTTCCCGAATTTATTTCTATTTTTAGCATCGGGCAATTCTAGCTGAGTTTGGCCTCCTTTCCCGAATTTATTTCTATTTTTAGCATCGGGCAATTTTAGCTGAGTTTGGCCTCCCTTCCCGAATTTATTTCTATTTTTAGCATCGGGCAATTCTAGCTGAGTTTGGCCTCCCTTCCCGAATTTATTTCTATTTTGAGCATCGGGCAATTTTAGCTGAGTTTGGCCTCCCTTCCCGAATTTATTTCTATTTTTAGCATCGGGCAATTCTAGCTGAGTTTGGCCTCCCTTCCCGAATTTATTTCTATTTTTAGCATCGAGCAATTTTAGCTGAGTTTGGCCTCCCTTCCCGAATTTATTTCTATTTTTAGCATCGGGCAATATTAGCTGAGTTTGGCCTCCCTTTCCGAATTTATTTCTATTTTTAGCATCGGGCCATTCTAGCTGAGTTTGGCCTCCCTTCCCGAATTTATTTCTATTTTTAGCATCGGGCAATTTTAGCTGAGTTTGGCCTCCCTTCCCGAATTTATTTCCATTTTTAGCATCGGGCAATTTTAGCTGAGTTTGGCCTCCCTTCCCGAATTTATTTCTATTTTTAGCATCGGGCCATTCTAGCTGAATTTGGCCTCCCTTCCCGAATTTATTTCTATTTTTAGCATCGGGCAATCCTAGCTGAGTTTGGCCTCCCTTTCCGAATTTATTTTCGTATTTTTAGCATCGGGCAATTCTAGCTGAGTTTTGGCCTCCTTCCCGATATATTTCTATTTTTAGCATCGGGCAATTCTATTGAGTTTGCCTCCCTTCCCGAATTTATTTCTATTTTTAGCATCGGGCAATTTTAGCTGAGTTTGGCCTCCCTTCCCGAATTTATTTCTATTTTTAGCATCGGGCAATTTTAGCTGAGTTTGGCCTCCCTTCCCGAATTTATTTCTATTTTTAGGCCGGAAAATTCTAGCTGAGTTTGGCCTCCCTTTTCCGAATTTATTTCTATTTTTAGCATCGTGCAATTTTAGCTGAGTTTGGCCTCCCTTCCCGAATTTATTTTCTATTTTTAGTGTCGGCAATTCTAGCTGAGTTTGGCCTCCTTTCCGAATTTATTTTATTTTTAGCATCGTGCAATTTTAGCTGAGTTTGGCCTCCCTTCCCGAATTTATTTCTATTTTTAGCATCGGGCAATTTTAGCTGAGTTTGGCCTCCTTCCCGAATTTATTTCTCTATTTTTAGCATCGGGCAATTTTAGCTGAGTTTGCCTCCTTCTGAATTTATTTCTATTTTTAGCATCGGCAATTTTAGCCGAGTTTGGCCTCCGTCCCGAATTTATTTCTATTTTTTAGCATCGGGCAATATTAGCTTAGCCATTTCCTTTTCGGAATTTATTTCTATTTTTAGCATCGGGAAATTTTAGCTGAGTTTGGCCTCCTTTCCCGAATTTATTTTTATTTTTAGCATCGGGCAATATTAGTTGAGTTTGGCCTCCTTTCCCGAATTTATTTTATTTTTAGCATCGGCAATTTTAGTCAGAGAGCTACCTTCCCGAATTTATTTCTATTTTTAGCATCGGGCAATTCTAGCTGCGTTTGGCCTCCCTTCCCGAATTTATTTCTATTTTTAGCATCGGGCAATTTTAGCTGAGTTTGGCCTCCTCTCTGAATTTATTTCTATTTTTAGCATCGGGCAATTCTAGCTGAGTTTGGCCCCTTTCCTGAATTTATTTCTATTTTTAGCATCGCGCAATTTTAGCTGAGTTTGGCCTCCCTTCCCGAATTTATTTCTATTTTTAGCATCGGGCAATTCTAGCTGAGTTTGGCCTCCTTTCCCCGAATTTATTTTTATTTTTAGCATCGGGCAATTTTAGCTGAGTTTAGCTCCTCTGAATTTATTTCTATTTTTAGCATCGGGCAATTCTAGCTGAGTTTGGCCTCCTTTCCCGAATTTATTTCTATTTTTAGCATCGGGCAATTTAGCTGAGTTTGGCCTCCCTTCCCGAATTTATTTCTATTTTTAGCATCGGGCAATTCTAGCTGAGTTTGGCTCCTCCTTTCCCGAATTTATTTTCATTTTTAGCATCGGGCAATTTTAGCCGAGTTTGGCCTCCCCTTCCCGAATTTATTTCTATTTTTAGCATCGGGCAACTTTCTAGCTGAGTTTGGCCTCCTTTCCCGAATTTATTTCTATTTTTAGCATCGGGCAATTTTAGTTGAGTTTGGCCCCTTCCCGAATTTATTTCTTTATTTTTAGCATCGGGCAATTCTAGCTGAGTTTGCCTCCTTCGAATTTATTTCTTTATTTTTAGCATCGGCAATTTTAGTCAGAGTTTGGCCTCCCTTCCCGAATTTATTTCTATTTCTTTTTAGCATCGGGCAATTCTAGCTGAGTCTTTTTTTTTTTTTTTTTTTTTTTTTTTGGCCTCCCTTCCCGAATTTATTTCTATTTTTAGCATCGGGCACTCTAGCTGAGTTTGGCCTCCTTTCCTGAATTTATTTCTATTTTTAGAATCGGGCAATTTTAGCTGAGTTTGGCCTCCCTTCCCGAATTTATTTCTATTTTTAGAATCGGGCAATTTTAGCTGAGTTTGGCCTCCCTTCCCGAATTTATTTCTATTTTTAGCATCGGGGCAATTCTAGCTGAGTTTGGCCTCCCTTCCGAATTTATTTCTATTTTTAGCATCGGGCAATTTTAGCTGAGTTTGGCCTCACTTCCCGAATTTATTTCTATTTTTAGCATCGGGCAATTTTAGCTGAGTTTGGCCTCCTTCCCGAATTTATTTCTATTTTTAGCATCGGGCAATTCTAGCTGAGTTTGGCCTCCTTTCCCGAATTTATTTCTATTTTTACATCGGGCAATTTTAGCTGAGTTTGGCCTCCCTTCCCGAATTTATTTCTATTTTTAGCATCGGGCAATTTTAGCTGAGTTTGGCCTCCTTCCCGAATTTATTTCTATTTTTAGCATCGGGCAATTTTAGCTGAGTTTGGCCTACCTTTCCCGAATTTATTTCTATTTTTAGCATCGGGCAATTCTAGCTGAGTTTGGCCTCCCTTCTCGAATTTATTTCTATTTTTAGCATCGAGCAATTTTAGCTGAGTTTGGCCTCCTTCCCGAATTTATTTATTTTTAGCATCGGGCAATATTAGCTGAGTTTGGCTCCTTCCCGAATTTATTTCTATTTTTAGCATCGGGCAATTTTTATTGAGTTTGGCCTCCTTTTCCGAATTTATTTCTATTTTTAGCATCGGGCCATTCTAGCTGAGTTTGGCCTCCCTTCCTGAATTTATTTCTATTTTTAGCATCGGGCAATTTAGCTGAGTTTGGCCTCCCTTCCGAATTTATTTTACTTTTAGCATCGGGCAATTTTAGCTGAGTTTGGCCTCCCTTCCCGAATTTATTTCTATTTTTAGCATCGGGCCATTCTAGCTGAGTTTGGCCTCCCTTCCCGAATTTATTTCTATTTTTAGCATCGGGCAATTCTAGCTGTGTTTGGCCTCCCTTTCCGAATTTATTTCTTATTTTTAGCATCGGGCAATTCTAGCTGAGTTTGGCCTCCTCTCCGAATATATTTCTATTTTTAGCATCGTGCAATTCTAGCTGAGTTTGGCCTCCCTTCCCGAATTTATTTCTATTTTTAGCATCGGGCAATTTTAGCTGAGTTTGGCCTCCCTTCCCGAATTTATTTCTATTTTTAGCATCGGGCAATTTTAGCTGAGTTTGGCCTCCCTTCCCGAATTTATTTCTATTTTTAGCGTCGGGCAATTCTAGCTGAGTTTGGCCTCCCTTTCCGAATTTATTTCTATTTTTAGCATCGGGCAATTTTAGGTGAATTTGGCCTCCTTCCCGAATTTATTTCTATTTTTAGCGTCGGGCAATTCTAGCTGAGTTTGGCCTCCCTTTCCGAATTTATTTCTATTTTTAGCATCGTGCAATTTTAGCTGAGTTTGGCCTCCCTTCCCGAATTTATTTCTATTTTTAGCATCGGGCAATTTTAGCTGAGTTTGGCCTCCCTTCCCGAATTTATTTCTATTTTTAGCATCGGGCAATTTTAGCTGAGTTTGGCCTCCCTTCCCGAATTCTCAAGTTTGAGACTTTAATTTTCATGTCATGCTTAACATATAAACTTAATAAAAGACATTGTATTTATTTTTTCTAAGTTTGGTTGCGAAACAGTAAATAGTAAATCTAAAATATTTCCGAGGTTTAACTTTTGTGAGATTAGCATGATTTCTTTTAATCATTTCATTCTAAGCAAGGCAATAAAGCCACTAAGACACAAGTGGGTTATTGATTGTGAAATAGTAGAAACAAACATTATTAAGGAGCGAGAACAATAGCAGAATCAAAAAGACTGTAGATGACGATCGACATTACATTTAAACGTTTTAAACATCAAAGTTGGCTGGAAAGCATGTAACCGGAAGAGAATTCCACAAGTTAAAAGTGCAAGAAAAGAAACTGTTAGCATAGAACTTACGGTTGCACCTTCCCAGTTCTTCTGTAAACTGATGAGATCTTGTTGCGAATCTAATCAGTTTGGGTGATCATGTCTCGAAAGAGACATGACTGACTAGACAGAAAAATTTCCGCCAGTAGTTTGATATTTCTTTTTGCAGTAGACTGTTTGCCAACTTAGGCTATAAAACCCAATCTCTTCTGCTGTTCAACCCATAGCTGAATGGAGAAAAGACGGTTTCAAAGTGTAAGCGAATGCCACTGGAATTCGAACTCGGCTCTCCGATTTCTCATTCCGAGGCGATCCAGACTGGCAACTGGGTCTCACCCATTCACAGTCAGCTCAACCAAATGTAGACGACAATTCTTCTCCTTCAGTTTCTTTTCTCGCACTTCCCACCTGTGGAACTCGCTTCCATATTTTTGCTTTCCTGACAGCTACAACCTCCAGGAATTTAAATGATCAATATTCAATGTCAATACTCATCTCTTAACCACTTGACTCTAGTTCTTTCTACACCACCCTGTATATCCTTTCCTTTCTCTCCACCTTTGCAACTGTCATCACACCTGTATTGCCATCCTTCTCTTGCTCCTTTCTAACTGGTTCATCTTTCTCTTCACTCTCCTCCTACCTAATTTTTTTACTCTTATGTAGCCCCCTAGTCTTTTTACTCTTATGTAGCCCTCCACATCAGTAGCGTTATCGCCTTGCTCGGGGTGATACGATTAAAAAAAATACCCATTGCATCATAATATAGCGCTTAAATTTTTTTAAGTCTACGTACCATAGAGGAAAGTAGCCACGTTCTGGCCTGTTTTTATTGCCCTTCGGAACAGATAATTGTGTTGGCCTTTGTTTTTTCTCCTCAAAACCACCGTATGACTGATACAAAATGCTAGACAGTGCCGTGCTTAGAAACATCGCCCCACCCCGCAGAATCCGCCTTGCGGCCCCTCTACCCGCAGAATGCAACTTGCGCCTCCCAAACATACTGAACCCACAATAAATGGTACTTTAAACAAAATAATATACTCTCGGAACGCAGATATTCCGTGATCAAGTTGTTTATATTAGGATCGGGCCTTACGATACATGTCTTTCCAAAATCTCAAGTTGCCTGGCGCCAAGATTGATATTTCTTGTTTATAAACTTCGCAGACTGTCAGAGTCGCTAGATTTTCTTAAACATTTTATGACATCCTGAAAGTTTGAATATACATGTTATGTTCTTGTATGTATGTTGAAACATATATATATAATTTATTTCTCTCTCAAGTTCATTTTTTTAAAATTACAAATTACTCTTCGGGGCCGTAAGGCTTCTATCAAAGATTATATATATATATATATATATATATATAGTCATCCGCAGATAGATCTGTTTCGCTGTATCCTCATCAGTACGGTTAGACTCCGACTGCTTTTAACCCAGGATTGAAACCCGACCGAATTGGCGTCAGTCGGCGATTCTACCTCTGAGCTATGGGCTCTCGGTAAAAGAAGGCAGACTTTTTTGCGCGTATATATATATATATATATATATATATATATATATATATATATATAGAGAGAGAGAGAGAGAGAGAGAGAGAGAGAGAGAGAAAGACGTGTTGATAGATGTCTATTTCAACATACAAGTATGATAATTTTTCATTTAATCCCCTGATAATTATTTTGTTAATATTTTTTATTACAATAGATCTGCAGAGCCAAGGAGCCTTGCGGCTTACCAGGGCCTTGCGACCCCTAGGGAACTTGCTCCCCCACCCACCCCGCAATTGCGGGGTCTGCGGTGACCCTAAGCCCGGCTCTGATGTTAGACATTGATAAAGACTTCATAATGTCACAGACCATTTGCATTTTCACGTGTTAGCCTTATCACGTTCTTATTTCATGCTTAAAATACGAGCTTAATAAGATAAATAGCATTTTTTTTCCTAAGTTTGGGTGCATAACGTTAAATAATAGATATAAAATAATTTTTTCAAATCTATGCTTTTTCTCTGAAAACAAAACAAACTTCCATAAGATACCAAAAGAAAAGTAATTCTCAGATATTGATAACGGCTATGTCCTTTGTAAAAACTCAGTCATGAGATTAGATTTGGGTCAGTCGTCGGATAAGAATTGTTTGAATGTAAGCGACTGTTGTTCCTTGATTATTATCTGCAGGAAAACTTAATGAAATATTTCAATTTGATTTTGAGGAATAACCTTTCATTTTCATTACCAGTTGCTTCGATGAAAATCTTCTCCTCCCCAGGTTCACGTTTGTTGTCACTATCGCCTTATATAAACACGTATATATTCTCTAATTCCTACAGTGAATGAACACGCGAAGTTATGTTGTGGTACTACGGCAACTATTTTGTAAATTTACAATGCGCACTGTGCTTACAATTGGCGGACTCAAACTTTCCTGAAAATGTTCCTGACCAAAAACATTAGAGATAAGGAACTTGTGTAAAGAAATTCGTCGTCTCGCTTCTTTGTCGTGCGACCGAACAGGAAGATGGTATCGGAACATTCACTTTCTCGAAACGCTCATCGTTTGATGTTCTTGATAAATCAAGAAGGTTTAGACAATTTGTCTACCAAGAGGCTTTCGAAAGAGTTGCTTGCGGAAAAAAGAATCCAGACAAATAATTAAAATTGGGAAATAGAGATAAAAAATGCGGGAATCTTTGTCCTGTATTTCTCTAAGAATCGCTGATTATTAACAATCCGTTGAGGATCGGTGCAAGGGTAATGGTTAACGGCGCAAGAAGTGAAATCATAGTTTTCTGTTTAAATTCTTTCTCGGTGAGAATGCGTTCGATTCACAATAATGTTCTATTTTAAGTATCTACTCAGCTTCAGGTATTAATCCGTCTCTTCCCTCCAGTTATGGGTTAAATAATAGAACAGATTGTGTTCTATAGCCTTGGCATGCAGCCAGTCTATCGCAAAAAGCAATAGCAACCTACTGAGGGATAATCTTCTGCCCAGTCAGTCATATCTCTTTCGAGACATGATCATCCAAAGTGTGTATCACGTATAGCAGTTGACTGAGGATGTACGTTGTGGTGCAATCAATATCGCCTCGGAACGACAAACCGGAGAGCCGAGTTCGAATTCCAGTTGAACTCCTTGCATTCACTTACGCACAAATACCCTTGGGAAAGGTATTCAATCCATCTCTTCCCTCCAGTTATTGATTAAAGAACAGGACAGATTAGGTTCTATAGCCTTGGCTAGCAACCAGTCTACCACAGAAAGCAATTGCAACCTACTGCGGGATAATCTTCTGCCCAGTCAGTCATGTCTCTTTCGAGACATGATCGCCCAATGCATGCATCACGTATGGCACTTAACTGACTGACTGAATATAATAGTTGAAAACATGATTAAGGCTTCTATTGGGAATAAAGTGGGGGATCAGTTTTCTATTGTTATGAAGTAATCAACTGATCCCCCACTAATTATGCTTAATATAATAAAATAATATGATATATTGCTTCTCCCTACAGCTATGAGTTAAACAACAGGACAGATTGGGTTCTATAGTCTTGGCTGGCAACCAGTCTACCGCAGAAAGCAATGGCAACCTACTGCGGGATAATCTTTTGATAATGAATTTGAACTTTTTTTGTATGGTAATTTCTATGTGCAAATTAGAAGGTCAGAGTTTTATTCCTTACTTGAGAAAAAAATGTACAATTTTGTTACTTATAAACGCCATACACTTTATCTCAACCAGGAACCCGTCAACAAGTTCTTGATTTATAGCGCGAACAGGTAAAAAAGTTCAAATCTGTGATTAAGAAATAGTTTTATTCTAAATTTCATGCTATAAATAAGTAATACTTGTGTAAATCAGGTTAATTTAAACTAAAATTTGCTAATTCTTAACTAAAAAATCTAACCGCAATAGTTCTTTCAAGATTTTAAAACATTTTTGAAACTTTATAAATTATTATAATAATAAAAAAAAAATAGAAACAATTTTTTCAAAATTTCATTAATAATCGAAACTTTTTTCTCTTCAGACTATAATATCTTTAATTTTTATTCTTTATTCAAGCAATTAAAAGCTTATCAAATTAAATAATGTCAGAGTTTTATTGCATTTTTTATATTACTCTTCGGAGCAAATCTTCGGATACAATGAGAAAATTAAAAAAACAGGTTATTTATATTCCTCAATGAGTCCTGCGTTAACTAACAAAATTACAGACCGCAACACTTTAAAATTTATTAAAATTTCATGGATTTACGAATAGAGTTAAAAAAGCAATATTTTTATTAAGATTTTTAAAAAATAATTACTTTAAAAATAATTTCAATCATTTGTAAATGAGTACTGAAAGTTTTATTAAAATCAGACAATTATTTGATTTTTGCGAGAATTTCCAAATTAATGTGTTTGTCACCGGAAAAATGGGTGATGTAATCATTACGTTTTCAATTGTAAACAGTCGTAACGTTTTGGTTACCCACTAACTCAAATCAAAACACGATTTTCTGCCAAAATTTCGAACCTGTTAGAAGTAATTAAAAAATTTAAAAAATAAAATTACTTATACCTTTTTTTCTTCATAATAATATAAACATTTCGATCGATAATGTTCGTTTTTATTAAGTTTGGAGCCTTTTTTATTCATACTATGCTTTTTTAGCGATTTAATGGAGGTATCTAGTTTATACCAACACGTTTCAAATCGTCAATTTTCTTACACACACACACACACACACATATATATATATATAGTCATTCGCAGACAGATCTGTTTCGCTGTATCACAGCTCATCAGTACGGTTAGACATCCGATTGCTTTTAACCCAGGATTGAAACCCGACCGAATTGGCGTCAGTCGGCGATTCTACCTCTGAGCTTTGAGCGCTCAGTAGGAGGAAGCAGACTTTTTTGCGTGTATATTATCATTATATACGCCCAATACCTGAGAGTGTTCTAATTCATTGCTGAATGAACGATGCGTATATGCTAGAGTAGCTACTGTTTTTCAAAGTCGACCATTCTCCCAGAGTGCTCAAATATATATATATATATATTATGATAATATACGTTTGAAGTTAGAGCCTATGTAAATATAAAATTGAACATGGAAACAACAAAAATGGGTGTTGATTTCAATGTAAACAGATAGATAGATAGATAGATAGATAGATAGATAGATAGATAGATAGATAGATAGATAGATAGATAGATAGATATTAACAGAATCAGATAGATAGATAGATAGATAGATTAGAATAGATAGATAGATAGATAGATAGATAGATAGATATGAACAGACTGAGATAGATAGATAGATAGATAGATAGATAGATAGATAGATAGATAGATAGATATTAACAGAATCAGATAGATAGATAGATAGATAGATAGATAGATAGATAGATAGATAGATAGATAGATATGAACAGATTGAGATAGATAGATAGATAGATAGATAGATAGATAGATAGATAGATAGATAGATAGATAGATATTAACAGAATCAGATAGATAGATAGATAGATAGATAGATAGATAGATAGATAGATATAGATAATTAACAGAATCAGATAGATAGATAGATAGATAGATAGATAGATAGATAGATAGATAGGGAAGATTAGCCGGTTATGGTTTTGACCTTTTTGGTTTCGTCAGACGATTTGTTTTAAATGATGGCTTAACGGTTAACGCTTTTATAAGTTCATAGCCGGAAATTCAAGGTAAAGCAGTAGTTTCTTAATGGAAATTTTTTTCATCCGGTTTTGTACGAGCCTAAAAATATTTTCTAATGTGTCTAAATCCGAACATTATTTCAGACCTTTCATTTATTAGCTTTTGTCATTCTGGAAATAATACTATAGCCAACTTTTCTTTTTGGCACAATCTGCAGATATCGACACCGTTACTTTTTTAGTTTTGCTTCTTTTTTTTTTTTTTTTAAATATTTTCGACATTACGTAGGGGTTTCTGCAATTTTTTATTTTAATTTCCATGTATAGTTGGCTAGTTTGGTGCTATTTTTTAAGATTTTCTAGTTTGGACTTGTGAGTATTCCATCGTGTTTTAAAACTGCCTTCAGAACATCGTAAGTATATTTTTCTTGCAATTCTGTTCTTTAGATCACTCCTTCAGTTTTACAAACTCCTTCAAGCGGACATTTGCTTTTTATTTTGGAGTTATATTTTTCATGAACGGTATTCTGCTGTACGTTGTTTTGTATTTTTTTTTATTTTTGGTATTTTACCTCTTTATGTGATTTTCTAAATTTGAAGTACGGCTGTAACTTAATTTAACAGTATTTCTATTAATTATTCTGTGCAGGTCGGAGCTTTTCGGGAAGTGTTTGTTAAGTAGTCCGAATTTTGAACTTTACTTCTAAATTAAAAGGCAGATTAAAGCAAATGATACTACATTTTCTTCTGTTATTTTTTGTTCATTTATCTGGAATTTATACTCTAATTTATTTTTATGTCCATTTTCTTGTAAAGTATTTCATAATCTTTTTTCCTTTCATCAAAAATGGTTTTATAAGGGGAGTTTTTATACAGTCTATATTCTATACCTTGAGGGATCAGTTGGATTATATCGGTGGGGTGGTTTAAACTGGTATTTACATAATTTCGTTTAGTTATAATTATATTTGAGTCATCGTATTTTTGCTATTTTCATCACATCTTTTTCTTTTTGCGATGAGCTCATCAATGCTTTTTTCATGTCAGCATTCAACCAGAAATATTTAGATCATTGAAAAAAAAATACAAATCTGTCATCATTCTATTATTCCTCCCTTTCCGATTCTCTTCATGGACGTTTTCATAGCCACTTAATTCTTGTTCTTTTATTGTTCTCTCTCCCTAATAATGTTCTTTTTCTCACATTCTTTCACATTCAGTGAACCTTTACGTCTTAATGGCTTTTTGCCTTGGGAAAGGATTAGAAAAAATATATTTTTTATTTTAAATATAATTTTTTTTATTTCACGTTCTTTTATTATAGATGTGACATTGTGACGTCACATCGGGTGTAATGACGTTGATGAACTGAATAAAAAATTGACTTAAAGGCGATTTTGACTTTTGTAGAACTCTCTTCCGGTTTCTTGCTTTCCTGTCAACTTTGATCTTCAAAAGTGTAAATGCAGTTTCAGTCGTTAGTTTCTGTCGATGTCGGCATCTGTTGATTTATCTAAATCGTAAAAAAATATCTTCAGGACGGTGTTATGTGTCATTAATGTGTTTGATGAAATTGATAATGATGGGTGATACCTTGTGCATATTTAAAGTCTTTAAAACCCAGGACATGTGGTACACTATCGAATGCCTTACGATAATCTATATAGGCAGTACTAAGATTTTTCTTTGCATTGAAGCAGTTTTCCAAGATCATCCTATTAATAAAAAATTGGTCTTTACATCCGTAACAGCCAAGTTTGCACTCTCTTTGTTCAAGTGGTAGCATGTTCATTTCTTTCCAAGAAGAAATATGCCTGTTTTGCTAAAATAGATATTTATAGTGTGTATGTTGTGGGGAGACATGTAATTGGTCTGTAGTTTTTCGGGTTATTTGTGTCACTATTCTTGGGTAGACGAAAGGTAATTCCTTTGGTTATCCATGCAGGAATTTTAGTGGGATCGTTAACCATTTCTTGAAGTTCTTTGATTAGTTTTTATGTGCTTTTTTTTAATAATATAGCCAAAAGTGAAGAATTTTATCTATTATTACTATTATAATTATTTAAAAATGTGTGAATTATATTTTACGTTTTTTTCTTATTTGTGTTACAATTTTTTAACATATAGAACTGTGTGCCTTTATCAAATAACTCTTATTTTGTAATAAATTTGAGTTCGTAAGTTTTAATTCTTTTCATTTTTATTGACTGGTATTAATATCGATATCGGCTCGGAAGGGAGAATCAGTAGAGAAGAGTTCGAATTCTAGTCGAATTCGTTGCATTCACTAACGCTCAAATCCCCTTGGGAAAGGTATTAATCCATCTCTTCTCCTTTCAGCTATGGGTTGAATAACAGGACAGATTGTGTTTTATAGCCTTGGTTGGCAACCAGTCTACCGCAGAAAGAAATGGCAATGTACTGCGGGAAAATCTTCTGTCTAAACAAATAAAAAAGACATGATTACCCAAGCGTGTATCATGTCTGGCCCATAAATGACTGGCTGGCTCAGATGTTACGTAAGAGACTTGTACTGAACGAAAAACTTCGTACAAAATGTTTCACTATATATATATATTGTTTAATTACTTAGTTTTTGGTAGTAATAAAATTAGATCAGTACACATTTGTATTAAAAAGTGTTCAATACAATTATATTGCAAAACTTTTGAATATTTTCCATTTGTAAACGAGTTATTACTCGACCTAGGTTTCTACCATGAGTTGTGTCTTCAGGCAATATGCAATTACCGATTTTACTGTTTACCGTTTTTTTTAAGAACGCTCACGTAACGGTGATTTTTTTTAACGCGCAATTTTTAAAATTACAAGAAATTATAATGTTTTTATCCATGGTTGTATAAACCTAATAGGTATTTTTTGGTGTGGTTACACTTAGTCATAGTTTCTGTTCTTTCATTCAATAATTCATTTTTGTTTGGGAATAGCATAATCGCTAACTATTCTTCCTGGCACAGTCTACATATGTTGCCATCGTTGTAAAGCTTGGCTGTTTTCACTATAATCCACGTTATGTCTGGGTCTTGTCGATATTATAATTTCAGTTTCTACACGTGGCTAGCCAATTTTGTAAATTTTTTTTTAAGTTTACAATTTTAAATGTAGACTTTTGACTGAACCACCTGGTCTTATATGCAATGGGCATATATATATATATATATATATATATATATATATATATATATATATATTATTTCCTCACCGAAGTCTGAGCTTCATACACAATGCAATCTTCAGGTGGTTTGCATGGAAATCATAGTCGTGCTACAAGTGAAATAAAAAATGAATATTTATTATTAATATATTATTTATAGGTATGTTATTTCACAACAAGTACTATTTTATTAACACGAGCACTCAATGTGCGATATTATATATATATATTCTCTCCCTACAAAGGTCGGTTAGCTATCTTTTTCTCTACTGCTTCCCCTCAACTGTTCCGTACTTGACAGCATCTCAAATAATATTGATAAGGCCATTTCTTCTCATCCGTTTGCCCATATATTTCTGTTTGGAGACTTTATCGCCCACCACGCCAAGTGGCTGGAAAACTCTGTCACAAATCTTGATGGTGAATTTTTCAGTCACTCAGTCCCTTACGCAAGTGATGGATTTCCCTCCGTGACTCACTGCTAGATCTCTGTTTTACTTCCATCCCTGACTCTTGCAATGTCAAGCAGCTCTGACTTCTTGGGAACTCAAGCCATGCGATGGTTTCCGTTAACATTTCCTTCCACTCCCACTCTACCCCAGAACCTCAAACCAGCAGAATATCTTACTGCTACCAAAAGGGCAGACTGGGATTCGTTCCGTGATTTCCTGTGTGACGTCGCTCGGAACAAATTTTTTAGTCTTCCCGATGAAGACTGTGCATCCGAGGGCTCCTCTTGGTTTAAGGCTGATATCGATGCTTTCATCCCAGGTTCTCCCCTGCTTGCGAGGCCGCCATCGCTCACCAGAATCACTTCTTCAGACTTTATAGGAGCCACGCGTCGGACCATAACATGCATCTTTTTGCCTCTGCTCGAAATGAGTGCAAGAATATACTTAATGTAGCTAAGCTGCTGCTTGGTGCCAGAATGAAGCAGCGCATAGCATTCCGTAAGTTCGGCTCCAAAGACTTCTGACGGCTATGTAAAAGTGTACTAAATAACTGTAAGCTCCCAACTCCTCTTTAATCAATGAATTGGAGGTCCTCTTCTCTTCAGCGAGTACTTTGCTCGCGGATTCTTCACCAACTCGATACTGAATTCGTCTGGAGTATCTGTACTCGACTTCCCAGCTAGAACTGAGGCCCAACTGAATGACGTTCACATTACCCTCTCGCTGATCTCTAACATAATTTCAAAGCTTAATCCCCATAAAGCGGGTGGAGGCGACCTAATCTCACTCATTGTGAACATTGAACAAATGTGCCCCTGAACTCTACTCTGTCCTCTCCAAACTCTATAAATACTGCGTTTCTGCTTTTGGCTTTCCTGCCTGCTGGAAGCCCTCCTCTGTGGTTCCTATATTTAAGAATACTGGAGAACCCTCGGACCCCGCTAATTATTGCCCTATCAGCCTTCTTCCGATCTTTGGCAAAGTGTTCGAAGCCATTATCAACGCCGAAGTGGTTCAACATCTTACAGCCCACAGTCTCTTCTCTGAGAAACATTATAGTTTCCGTTTCACCAAGTCTACTGCTGATATACTAACGACTATCA
Source organism: Ascarosepion bandense (assembly GCA_037127315.1). Lineage (NCBI taxonomy): Eukaryota > Metazoa > Mollusca > Cephalopoda > Sepiida > Sepiidae > Ascarosepion > Ascarosepion bandense. The sequence continues at coordinate 274,839 of JBBBDQ010002378.1, forward strand.
CCGAGTATATATACCAGGCTCCCGATAAGAACAGCGAAACTCAAACTGTTACCCTAAATATCTCCAAAGCGTTTGACAGAATCTGGCATGCTGGCCTTCTATGCAAGCTACGGAGCTATGGTATAACTGAACGATTGTTTGACCTAATCCAGTCATTCTTTTCAAATCGTACAATGAAGGTAATATTAAACGGAAATGCCTCCCGAACTATCATACGAACGCTGGTGTCTCTCAAGGCTCTCAAAGCTTTTTTATCTTCATTAACGATTTAACCGTTGTAATCAGATCCCAAGTAGGCATCTACACTGACGATACCACCGTTTACTCTCGTATCGATCAAAAATCTGCTGAGGCTGACAAAGCAAACCTCGCTGCCGAACTTGAAAAGGACCTCCAATCTGTGGTGGAATGGGGTAAGAAATGGCTCGTGAATTTTAATGCCTCTAAAACGAAGCTGCTATTTGTTAACCACCACAGACAATCGCTCCTATCCACCCATTAACATGGATCAGACTAATCTCTCTGAAAGTAAAACACTGCGTCTTCTCGGGCTAACTCTCACAACAGACCTCAAGTAGAATGACTATATAGAATCAATAGCTAAATCCGCTGGTAAGAATGTAAGAAGGTCGGTTCTCTGTGTAGGGCCAGGAAGTTTTTCCCGTCTGAAACAATCCTGCACTTATACAAATCTACCATCATCCCGTGCATTGAATACTGCTGGGCGGATGTTCCTGCTATCCACCTAGGGGTCCTTGACAAAATTCAATCTGCAATGTGATTGATCCCGACGTGGCAGCTCGGATACAGTCACTTTCTCGCCAGCGCAGTCTGGCTTCCCTGTATCTCTTCTACAAATACTTTCACGGCTTCTGTTCTGATGAACTGAGCTCACTAGTGCCCCCTATATATGAATTAACTTGAGCCACAAGATTAGCAACTAGGTCCCACCATTTTACTGTGAAACTAATAAATTGTAAACGCAAATTCTACTCCATCAGCTTCTTTTCTCGCACTTCCCGCCTGTGGAATTCCCTTCTGCATACTTGATTTCCCGACAGCTACAATCTCCAAGAATCTAAATGTAAAGTCAATAGTCTCACTAACTTGCATCCTCTCTCTCATGCTCTCATCTTATTTCTTCAGTGTTCTCATCCCTCTCTTGTCTGCTTCCTGACACCTCTGTATTCTCTGACTCCTTCTCATAACTTTCCTTCTGTGTAGCCCCCTGCACAACAGTGGCAGTATAATGCCTTGCTTGGGGCGATACGATTATATATATATATATATATAATTATATGTAGTTATACTCGTCTCAAAAACCTTCCTCGAAAACTTTCGAACGAAGGAAAAAAAATGGTTTAAAAAAGAAAAACATTTGTACCCACAGAATAAATTAATAACCTTAAACAAAATAGACGCCATAATTATCCCAACACGAAGAACCTTTCGGTCAACACTTGTCAAGGGCTACGTTGGCTTTATTATAAAGGGGCAATAAAGAATAAAAACAGAGGATTACTTACAATACTGGGAGAAGATGGAACTCGTTTAAAAATAAACTTTAATCAATAAATATTAAAATGTAGGGGGGTGTAAACATACAATTCCACAAGAGTGAATAACAAAAGAAAAATTGTTACACTCACAAGCCGTCCCGTAATTGTAAGGAGCGGAGGAAACGCTCTTTCTGCCTGCACAGGCGCGGCTGCTGGAGTTTTAGGCCTCCAATAGCCTCCAAAACACGAAGATGATATGCCGATCGAGCACTGTGCAGAACAGTAAACCAATTGTCCTCATACGAAGAGGCACATGCCTGACTGCCCAGCAGGTGTTGGCCAATAGCTGAATACAGAACTGCTTGGGTTGTTCTTATAGGTCTAAGAGGGCTACCCGATTTATATATATATATATATATATATATATATATATATATATATATATATTAAAATTATGTTTTAGAACATGTACATAATTTTTTCTATATATGTCCTCTTCTCGACAATCATATGTTTGTTTCAATGTTACCAAAATTCATCAGGAGGAAAGTGTAAGAGTTGGAATCATCTTCTGTTTATATTTGGTTTGTTGTTGTTGTTGTGGGGTTGGTTGGGGTTATTGATAATGAAGGGAACGTGTCTTTCGTTTTGACCGTTAGACTTTTGAAGAACTTGATGTGTAAGTGCGAAATTGTTGATTAATGGCCTTATCTGTTAGAATGTACGTTTTTATCGGTCGGGTATATCTTTTGATTAGGATTTCGAAGAAAGTGGTGTGTGGTGGGGTTTGATTACTTGGTCATGTTTTGTGTGTTTGTGTGGGGTTTTTTGTGTGTGATTGGGGAACTTATCTTGTTTGTTGACCTTAAGAATTTTTAGGATGGCTTTATGGTTGGCTAGTGTTTAATTAATTTGTGTGGCGAGGCTTTCCCTTTGGGGTTCCTTAGATATACGTGATAGGGGTGGGGTGTTTTTCTTTTTAATTTTGATTTTTCCGGTACGGGATATTTTTTTATTTTATTTTTGTTTATTCTATTTTTATTTTTATTTTATTTTATATATTTTTTCATTTTATATTCAAGTTTGGAGTATTATTGTATTTAGGCGAAGTTATTTCAAGAAATCTAAACTTGTATTTTTTAGGAAGTAAATGCAAATTTGTATTTTATCAGTTTGTTATATAAAGTTGTATATTTAATCTTAATTTTGAGTTTAGAGGATCGGATTTTTCTTTTAATTTTTTATTTTTCTATAAATTATCGTTTGGAATCTTATTTATTTCTTTTAATTTTTATTTTATTTTATTTATTTAGATATTTTTGTGGGTATTAGATCTTACTTTAAGGATTTACTAGATCGATTTTTTCTATAGCATTTTTTATCTTTTATAATAAAAATATCTACTCAAAATTCCCAGTATTTTTAGTATGATTGTAGGGTTAGATCTTCAATGTGCTTACAGTTTATTTTTGTGTATGATATAATTATTCTGAAATAGTATATTTAATCTTAATTTTGAATATAAGAATTTTTATTCTTTTTCGAGTTTGGGAGCCATTTTTTTGTTTAATTTTGATTTCTCCAGTACGGAATATTTTTGTATTTAAGTAAGGTTATTGCGGTAAGTAAGGTTATTGCGGTAAGTAAGGTTATTACGGTAAGTAAGGTTATTGCAGTAAGTAAGGTTATTACGGTAAGTAAGGTTATTGCGATAAGTAAGGTTATTGCGGTAAGTAAGGTTATTACGGTAAGTAAGGTTATTATGGTAAGTAAGGTTATTACGGTAAGTAAGGTTATTGCAGCAAGTAAGGTTATTGCGGTAAGTAAGGTTATTGCGGTAAGTAAGGTTATTACGGTAAGTAAGGTTATTGCGGTAAGTAAGGTTATTGCGGTAAGTAAGGTTATTGCGGTAAGTAAGGTTATTGTGGTAAGTAAGGTTATTACGGTAAGTAAGGTTATTGCGGTAAGTAAGGTTATTGCAGCAAGTAAGGTTATTGCGGTAAGTAAGGTTATTGCGGTAAGTAAGGTTATTACGGTAAGTAAGGTTATTGCAGTAAGTAAGGTTATTATGGTAAGTAAGGTTATTGCGATAAGTAAGGTTATTGCGGTAAGTAAGGTTATTGCGGTAAGTAAGGTTATTACGGTAAGTAAGGTTATTGTGGTAAGTGAGGTTATTACGGTAAGTAAGGTTATTGCGGTAAGTAAGGTTATTGCAGCAAGTAAGGTTATTGCGGTAAGTAAGGTTATTATGGTAAGTAAGGTTATTACGGTAAGTAAGGTTATTGCGGTAAGTAAGGTTATTGCGGTAAGTAAGGTTATTATGGTAAGTAAGGTTATTACGGTAAGTAAGGTTATTGCGATAAGTAAGGTTATTGCGGTAAGTAAGGTTATTGCGGTAAGTAAGGTTATTATGGTAAGTAAGGTTATTACGGTAAGTAAGGTTATTGCGGTAAGTAAGGTTATTGCAGCAAGTAAGGTTATTGCGGTAAGTAAGGTTATTATGGTAAGTAAGGTTATTACGGTAAGTAAGGTTATTGCGGTAAGTAAGGTTATTGCGATAAGTAAGGTTATTGCGGTAAGTAAGGTTATTGCGGTAAGTAAGGTTATTATGGTAAGTAAGGTTATTACGGTAAGTTAGGTTATTGTGGTAAGTAAGGTTATTACGGTAAGTAAGTTATTGCGGTAAGTAAGGTTATTGCGGTAAGTTATTGCGGTAAGTAAGGTTATTACAGTAAGTAAGGTTATTACAGTAAGTAAGGTTATTACGGTAAGTTAGGTTATTGCTGTAGACTTTAGTGAGAGATTGAAACAATGAGGTACATAGATAGATATTACATTATGTCTTAATTTTACAATGAAATATAATTGCTTGATTTTATATACAATTTTAAAATCTAGGATTTATTCTAGGCTCGAACACTGATCATATGTTACAGACGGAAGCACGCAGACATGTCAAAACAAGAAGACTCAAATAAGAAAACAAAAGGAAAAAAAAGGAATGAAAGTTTGAAAAATCGTAAATTTATGTTTAATATCTGCATTAATGATTTCCTGAATTTTGTATGTCAGATGGAAATCTGCAAACAAAGCAAATGATTGTGACATTTTGATGGACATTTTGAACGCAACACGTAGGCAAAATTATCTCGCAAAATAGCGTCGGGTGGTTATTTTTATAGATCTTTTTATCATCTCTATTAAAAGCAGTTGCCACTACCCGCCATTTATCCGTTCTCTGTCCTTTTCCGCCATAATCTGTGCACATTCTCTTCGTATAACTTCTTTATGCCTTTCTTTATGTATTTATGTTTTTTTTTCTATGATTTTTGCACTTCCTTTCTTTTATCTAGGCTTTTCCGACATTCCCTCTTTTTCTCTATACCTTTTCTGTTCTTTCATTTTATCAATGTTTATTTTTCTGTCTCTCATTTATTTTCTTCACGCATTTATGTCTCTCTTTTTTTACTTTGCCTTTTTTTAACTTTATTTCATTTTTCCATTGCTTGTCTGTCTTTGCTTCTATTTTCTAAGCTTTTGCTGTTTTTTCTTTTTTTCCATCTCTTTCATGACTTTCATTCTTTTTTTTTCATGAATTTTCTGCCTTTCCTTTTTTCCTTGCCTTTTCTGTCTTTATTTCTTTTTTCTATATCTTTTCGCTCCAATTTTTTTTTACATACCTTTTCTGAACTTTTTGCTTTTTGCCAATGATGTTTTTGTCTTTCATTCTTTTTTCCATAAAATTTCTATCGTTCTTTCCTTTCTTTGTGACATTTCTATTTCTCTTTCTTTTTTCAAACCTCTTCTGCCTATCTTTCTATTTCTCTTGTCCTTTGTGCCTTTTTTTTCAATGCCTTTTTTGTCTTTCTTTTTCTCGTCTCTTACTTTTTCCGTACATTTTCTATTTTTCATTCATTTTCCAAGCTTTTTTGTCATTCTTTCTTTCTTCCGTATTTCGTAGATTTTAACAAATATTTTTAACAAATTTAACAAATTTTAACAAATTTTTAACAAATTTTTAACAAATTTTTAACAAATATTTTTAACAAATATTTTTGTACTCTTTTTACCTTATTTCTTTCTTTTTTACGTGACTTTTATATCAGACTTGGTTTTTTAATGCCTTTTCTCTTTTTCTTTCTCTTTTCCACGGCTTTTCTGTTATTTTTTCTATTTTCAATAACGTTTTTATAATTTTTTTATAACGTTTATAATTCCTGCATTTTTGCCTGCGTCTTCTGTTTATCTATCTTTTTATCCATGCTTTTCTATTTTTCTTTCTTTTCTCCTTGCATTTTATGTGGAATTTTTTTTCGGTATTTTTATTTTTTCCATGGCTTTACTGTTTTTCTTTCTTCTTCCATGGCATTTCTATTTTTCTTTCTTTTTTTCATGGCTTTTCTGTTTTTTATCTTTATCCATGGCATTCCTGTTTTTCGTTCTTTTTCCGTGGTTTTTCTGTTTTTCTTTCTTTTTCCATGGCGTTTCCCTTTTTCTTTCTTTTTTCCATGGTTTTACTGTTTTTCTTTCTTCTTCCATGGCATTTCTGTTTTTCTTTCTCTATTTCATGGTTTTTCTGTTTTTCTTGCTTCTTCCATGCCATTTCAGTTTTTCCCTTCTTCCATGGCGTTTCTGTTTTTTTCTTCTTTTATGACATTTCTGTTTTCTTTTTTTTTTCCATGGCTTTTCTGTTTTTCTTTCTTTTTCTTTCTATTTTTGTCTGTTTTTTTCTGTCTTTCCTTCGTTTTTCTATGCATTTTCTGTCTTTCCTTTTTTTCTCTATGCGTTTTATGTCTTTCATTCTTTTTAACGTGTCATTTCGGTTTTTCTTCCTTTTTTCATGTCATTTCTGTTTTTCTTTATTTTTTCATGGTTTTTCTGTTTTTCTTACTTCTTCCATGGCATTTCTGTTTTTCTTTATTTTTTCATGGTTTTTCTGTTTTTCTTACTTCTTCTATGGCATTTCTGTTTTTCTTTATTTTTTTCATGGTTTTTCTGTTTTTCTTACTTCTTCCATGGCATTTCTGTTTTTCTTTATTTTTTCGTGGTTTTTCTGTTTTTCTTACTTCTTCCATGGCATTTCTGTTTTTCTTTATTTTTTCGTGGTTTTTCTGTTTTTCTTACTTCTTCCATGGCATTTCTGTTTTTCTTTATTTTTTCGTGGTTTTTCTGTTTTTCTTACTTCTTCCATGGCATTTCTGTTTTTTCTTCTTTTATGGCATTTCTGTTTTTCTTTCTTTCTCCATGGCTTTTCTGTTTTTCTTTTTTCTTCCATAGCATTTCTGCTTGTTTTTTTTCCATGGCATTTCGGTTTTTTTTCTTTTTTCCATGACTTTTCTGTTTTTCTTTCTTTTCCTTTCTTTTTTGTCTGCTTTTTCCGCCTTTCGTTCTTTTTTCCATGCCTTTTCTGTCTGTCTTTTTTGTCGTCCCTTATTAGTCTTTTTTTTTCTCTATGCGTTTTATGTCTTCCATTCTTTTTCCATGGCTTTTATGTCTTTCATTCTTTTTTCCATGGCATTTCTGTTTTTCTTTCTTCTTCTTCCATGGCTTTTCTGTTTTTCTTCTTTTTTCCATGGCATTTCAGTCTTTCTTTGTTTTTACATGCCTTTACCATTTTTCTTTCTTTATTCTTTTTTAAAACAACTTTGCTTGTTTCTTGTTTCATTGCTTTCTCTTGTTCTTCCTTTTTTTTGTTTCTTTCTTTTCCATGTCTTTTCTGTCAATCTTTTTTCTCCATGCTGTTTCTATTTTTTTCTTTCTTGAAAGATTTGTCTGTCTGTCTTTCTTTCTTTTTTTTGCCTGCCTTTTCTGTCTTTCTCCCATTTTCCCTGCATTTTCTGTTTTTCCTTCTCTTGGCTGTCTTTCTTTTTCCCATCCCCTTTCAGTCTTTCTTTAATTGCTCCATTTCTTTTATGTCTATCTTATGTTTACCGTGCCTTTTCTGGTTTTCTTTTCTTTTTACCGTGATTTTTCTGATTTTCTTTTCTTTTACTTTGCCTTTTCTGGTTTTCATTTCCTTTTACCGTGCTTTTTCTGGTTTTCTTTTTTTTACTATGCCTTTTTTTGTTTTTTTTTCTTTTTACCAACCCTTTCTGGTTTTCTTTTCTTTTTACTGTGATTTTTCTGGGGTTTTTTCATTTTTACCGTACCTTTTCTGGTTTTTATTTCTTTTTACCATGCTTTTCTGGCCTTCCTTTTTTAATCAAGACATTTTAGTTTTTTTTTTCATACTATCTCTGATTTTCTTTCTTTCACATTTCCATGTCGTATTTGTCTTTCTTTCGTTTTTTTTTCGTATATTTTCTATCTCCCTTTCTTTTTTCCTTGCTTTTTTCTTTTTCTGTTTTTTCATGTCATTTCTCTCTTTCTTTTCTTTTTCCTTGACTTTTCGTTATGTCTTTCTTTTCGCTATCCCTTTACACTCTTTCTTTATTTTCTCTAGATATATTACGCATAATATTTTATTTTCTAGATATATTACGCATAATATACATATTATTTTTCCATGGCTTTTCTTCTCTTTTACTATCCCTTTTACATTTTTTCTTTTTCAATGTCTTTTTTGTCATTCTTTTTTTCTTTACCTTTCTTCTTGTTCTTTTTTTTTTACATCAGTTTTCGTATTTTGTTCTTTTTCTGCACTATTTCTATTTTTGTTTCTTTTGTTGACACTTTTTTAATGTTTCTTTTTTCGGTGCTTTTACATTTTTCTCTCATTTTTGTTTTTCGCTTTTCCATAACATTTCTGTCGATATTTCTTTTCTCTTTGCCGTTTATATCTTTATTTATTTTTTTGCAAACTTTTTGTCAGTCTTTTTTTTTGTCATCCCTTTTTTAGTTTTTCTTTCATTTCCCAATATCTTTTATGTTTTTCTTTAATTTTTCCATTTGTTTCTGTTTTTTCTTTTTCTATAACATTTATATTTTTCTTTTTTTCCATGTCTTTTCTATTTTTATTTCTTTTTCCATTTTATAAAATGACTTTTCTTAATATATTTTTCCAACTATTTTCATTGCTTTCTTTCGTTTTTCCATGTATTTGTTTCATTCTATTTTTTTTTCTATATCTTTTCGGTCTTTTTTACTCCATATATTTTCCGTATTTTTCCCCGCCTTTTTTCTTCTTTTTTTTTTTTCGTTTTTCTGTCTTTTACAGTCTTTATTCCTTTCTTCCATGCCTTTTCTGTCATTCTTTTTTTTTCCTACGATATTGTTATTTTTCTTCCTTTTTTTAAACCATTTTTCTTGTTCTTTATTTTTTCCATACATTTTCTGTCTTTCTTTTTTTTCCATGCCGTTTTTCTTTTTGTTTGTTTTGTTAACACCTTTTCAGTATTTCTTTTTCTTTTCTTTTTCACCTTACATTTTTCTTTCTTTCTTTTTCCATACATTTTTTGTTTAGTTAATTTTCCATAACTTTTCCATCAATCTTCTTTTTCACTATGCCGCTTCTTTCTTTCTTTTTTTCTTCCTTTCTTTCTTTCTTGCAAGGTTTGTCTGTCTGTCTTTCTTTTTTCCATGTCTTTTATGCGCTTCTTACTTTTTTCCATACGTTTTCTTTTCCATTTTTAATTGTCATTTCTCTCAGTCTTTCATTCTTTCTTTTTTCTTTCTTTTTTTGCCTGTCTTGTCTATCTTTGTTTTTGCCATCCCTTTTCAGTATTTCTTCAATACATTTCGTCTTATTATTTTTGCGTGGATTTTCTTTCTTTTTTCTATACTTTTTATATTTTTTTCCATGTCGTTTTCTATTTTTCCTTTTTCCCATGACATTTCAGTCTTTCTTTGTTTTTGCAATAATTTTTTTCTTTAATTTTATGTCTATTTGTCTATCTTTTTTTCATATATTCTCTGTCTTGTTTCCTTTTATTTATGTCTTTTACTATTTCGTTCCTTTTCCTACGCCATTTCTGTTTTTGTTTATTTTGTCGACACATTTTGAACGTTTTTTTCATACTTTTACCATTTATTTTGTCCATGACATTTCTCTCTTTCTTCCTTTTTTCATTATCTTTTCTGTCTTTTTTTTTTCCATGCCTTTTCTGCCTGTCTTTCTTTTTGACATTCCTTTTGAGTCTTTCTTTATTTTTTTTTTATATCTTTTATGGCTTTCTTTCATTTTTCATGGATTTTTTGTTTTTCTTTACTTTTTCTATAACTTCTATATTTTTCTTTTTTTCTTTTTCTTCCATTTTTTAAATGACTTTTCTTAATACTTTTCCATTCTTTTTCATTCTTTTCTTTCGTTCTTCCATGACTTTCTTCTCTCCTACATTTTTCTGTCTTTTCGATGCTTTTTACCCCATATATTTCTCCGTATTTGATTCATATAGCATAATCTTTTCTTGTTTCTTTCTGTTTTCCATGCCTTTTCTGTCATTCTTTATTTTTCTCACGATTTTTCTTTACCATTCTTCTTGTTTATTGTTTTTTCCATATATTTTCTGTCTCCCTTTCATTTTTCAATGATTTTCGTGTTTTCATTTTTTTATCATGCCTTTTCTGTTTTTCTTTCATTTTTCTTTACCATTCTTCTTGTTTGTTGTTTTTTTCCGTATATTTTCTGTCTCCCTTTCGTTTTTCAATGATTTTCGTCTTTCGTTTTTTTTTTTTCATGCCTTTTCTGGTTTGCTTTCATTTTTCTTTACCATTCTTCTTGTTTAGTTTTTTCCATATATTTTCTGTCTCCTTTTCGTTGTTCAATGATTTTCGTTTTTCGTGTTTTTTTTTCTGCCTTTTCTGTTTTTCTTTCATTTTTCTTTACCATTCTTCTTGTTCATTGTTTTTTTCCGTATATTTTCTGTCTCCCTTTCGTTTTTCAATGATTTTCGTCTTTCGTTTTTTTCCTGCCTTTTCTGTTTTTCTTTCACTTTTTCTATGGTATTTTAGTTTGTTTTTAGTTTCTCTTACATATTTTTTACTTTTTTGATTTTTTAAAAATACTTTCCTTATTTTTTTCCTTTCATTTTCGGTATTTCTTTTTTCCATGGCTTTTTTGTTATTTTTTTCCCAAAGTTTCTGCTGTTTTTCTTTCTTTTTCCTTACTATTTTTAGGTCTTTTTTTTTTTTAACATACATTTTCTGTCTTTCTTTCAATCTTCTATGTTTTTTTAGGCTTCCTTTTTTTCTCTTGAATTTCGCGTTTCGTTCTTCTTTCCACGCCGTTTCTGCTTTTGTTTCTTTTGTCGACACCTTTTCAATGTTGCTTTTTTTCCATGCTTTTTCTCTTGTTCCTTCTTTCTTGTCTCTTTCTTTTTTCATAACATTTCTCTCAATCTTTCTTTTTTCCAGGCTGTTTCTATCTTTCTTTTTCGCAAGCCTTTTCTGCCTATCTTTCTTTTTCCATTTCTTTTATGTCTTTTTCTTTTTCCATACATTTTCTTCTCAATTTTTTTCATGCCATTTCTCTCTTTTTCCTTTTCTGTCTTTCATTTATTTCTCACTGCCATTTCCGATTTTCTTTCTTTTTCCCGCCTTTTCTCTCTGTCTTTTTCTTTTCTTTTTTTTTTTTTTTGCCATCTCTTTTTTAATCTTTCATTCTTTTTCCCAAGCCTTTTTATGAACTTCTTTTGTTTTTCCATGATATTTTCTCTGATTTTTTCCGTGACTTTTCTTGTTCCCGTCTTTTTTCAATTTTTTTTTGGTCTTTCTTTTTGCATATATTTTTCGTCTTTCTTTCATTTTTCTTTACCTTGTCTTCCTTGTTTCGTTTTTTACATATTACCTGATTTTTTTTTGATTTTTTTCCAAGCTTTTTCTGTCGATCTTTTTTTATCGGTGTTTTTCCGGTTTTTTTTGGGGGGGGGGTTCGTTTTTCTAACCATTTTTCTATTTCTTTCTCTTTTTCAAATTTTTTTCTTTCTTTCATTCATTTCTCCATACAATTTATCTTTACTTCCATTTCTTTTACACTAGCGCCCATATCACGTTGAATACACCGGTTCTGGCTCGATCACCGAAGTTAAGCAACGTTGAGCCTGGTCAGTTCTTAGATGGGTGACCGCTTGGGAATACCAGGTGCTGTAAGCGTTTAGTGACAGATGTGCGTTGTGGTGCAGTGGATAACAGCTCGGAAAGAGAAATCGGTGAGCCGCGTTCGAATTCTAGTTGAATACCCTGCATTCACTTAAGCACTGGTACCCTTGGGAAAGGTATTAATCCGTCCCTTCCCTCCAGTTATGGGTTAAATAACAGGGTAGGACTGGGGGACCCTGCCCTTAAAAAAACAGCAAATCCTAATGAATCTTGATACTCGAAAAGAAAATAGTATGACTAGACACAAAAGTTATATAAAAACAACAATAAATTGTTGAAAGAAAAAGGTATTACCAGCAATAAATAAATAAAATTTAGTTTGCAATAAATGACCCGCCGAGGTTGATATACCATAAAACAAAACAACCAACCATTTCTTTTATGCTTTTCAGTTTTAATGTAATTTTTCTAGGCTCTTTTAATATCTCCTTATTTTTTTCCATTTGTTTCTGTAATCATTTCTTTTTTCCTTGCCTTATTCTTATTATTAGGATGTGCGTTGTGGTGCAGTGGATATCGACTCGGAACGAGAAATCGGTGAGCCGAGTTCGAATTCCAGTTGAATTCATTGCGTTCACTTACGCGCAAATACCCTTGGGAAAGGTATTAATCCGTCTCTTCCTTCCAGTTATGGGTTCAATAACAGGACAGATTGGGTTCTATAGTCTTGGCTGAGAACAAGTCCACCGCAGAAAGCAATGGCAACCTACTGCGGGATAATCTTCTGCCCAGTCAGTCATGTCTCTTTCGAGACATGATCACCCAAGCGTGTTTCACGTATGGCACTTAACTGACTGACTTGTCTTATTTATTTCATTTTTCATGCTTTTATATTTTCCCATACCCTTTCTCTCTTCCTTTCTTTATTCCATACAATTTCCATGTTTCTTTCTTTTTCTTTTTCCATGTCTTTTCTTTCTTTCTTTTCTCCATAAATCTTTTCTTAACTTTCTTTGTTTCCATTTTTTTAGGTTTTTTCTTTTCTTTTTTAGCCTTTCCTTATTTTTCCACAAATCTTTTGTAATCATTTCTTTTTTTCCATACCTTGTCTTATCTCTTTCATTTCTTCATAGTTTTATAAGTTTTTCCATACTTTTTCTCGCTTTCTTTCTCCTTACCATACGCTTTCTATTTTTCTTTGATTTGCATGCCTTTTCTTTTTTTTTCCCATGATTTTTCTGTCTTTCTTTTTTTATTCCCATCCTTTTCTGTGTTTCTTTCATTTTCCCGTCCCTTAAAAGTCTTTCTTTCTTTTTTTCTCCATACCCTTTAAGTCTTTCCTAATTTTTTTTCTTCCTTTTTCAAGCGTTTTTATGGCGTTTTTTTTTTTTGTTTTTTTTGTTTCTTTTCCTTACAAAATTCTCTCTTTCTTTCATTTTACATGCCTTTTCCGTTTTTCTTTATTTCTATATGTGGAAAAAAGACAAACAGAAAGTTTGTCTTTTTTCCACATATTTTCTCTCTCATTCTTTTTGTCCCTGGATTTTCTTGGTTCAATATGATTCACATGCCTTTCCTAGTTTTTTTTTATGGTTCTTCTGTCATTCTTCTTTTTTTTTTTCATGCTTATTCTATTTTTCTTTCTTTTTTCTATACCTTTTCTTTCTTTCATTCATTTTTCCATGACTTTTGTGACTTTTTCTATCTCCATCCCTTTCTTTCTTTCTTTCTTTCTTTCTTTCTTTTATCTTTCTTTCTTTCTTTCTTTCTTTCATTTTCCATTCCTTTTGTGACATTTTCTATCTCCATCCCTTTTACTTTCTTTCTTGTTTTATTTCTTACTTTCTTTCTTTCTTTCTTTCTTTCTTTCTTTTTCCATTCCTTTTGTGACTTATTCTATCTCCATCTCTTTTACATTCTTTCTTTTGTCTGTCTTTCTTTCTTTCTTTCTTTCTTTTTCATTCCTTTTGTGATTTTTTCTATTTCCATCCTTTTTTTCTATTTTTCTTTCTATCTTTCTTTCTTTTTCTTTCTTTCTTTCTTTTTCCATTCCTTTTGTGACTTTTTCTATTTCCATCCCTTACTTTCTTTCTTTCTTTCTTTCTTTCTTTCTTTCTTTCTTACTTTCTTTCTTTCTTTCTTATTTTCATGCCTTCTGTAATTTTTACTATCTCTTTCTTTTTTCTTTCTTTCTTTCCTTCTTTCTTTTTTCATTTATTTATTTACTTCATTCTTTCTTTTTTCCATTCCTTTTGTGACTTTTTCTATCTCCATCCATTACTTTCTTTCTTTCTTTCTTTCTTTCTTTTTTGCCTTTTGTAATTTTTTTCTATCTCTGCCCCTTTCTTTCTTTCTTTTTTCCATTCCTTTTGTAACATTTTCTATCTCCATCCCTTTTTTCTTTCTTTCTTTCTTTCTTTCTTTCTTCCTTTCTTTCTTTCTTTCATTCTTATTTTCATGCCTTCTGTAATTTTTTCTATCTGAGACGCCTTCTTTTTTTTTCATTTTTCTTGCCTTTTCTGTTTTTCTATCTCCATCTCATTCTTTTCTTTCTTTCTTTCTTTCTTTCTTTCTTCTATGCCTTTTGTGATCTTTTCTATCTCCATCTCTTTTTTTCTTTCTTTCTTTCTTTCTTTCCTTCTTTCTTTCTTTCTTTCTTTCTTTCTCTAATTATTTACTTCTTTCTTTCTTTTGTCCATTCCTTTTGTGACTTTTTTCGATCTCCATCCCTTTTCCTTTCTTTCTTTCTTTCTTTCTTTCTTTCTTTCTTTCTTTCTTTCTTTCTTTCTATGACTTTTTCTATTTCCATCCATTACTTCTTTCTTTCCATTCTTTCTTTCTTCCTTTCTTTCTTATTTTCATGTTTTTTGTAACTTTTTTCTATCTTTGCCGCTTTCTTTCTTTTTTCTTTCATTTTCCATGCCTTTTCTGTTTTTCTATCTCCATCTCATTCTTTCTTTCTTTCTTTTTCTTTCTTTCTTTCTTTCTTTCTTTCTTTCTTTGTTCTATTCCTTTTGTGACTTTTTCTATCGTCATCCCATTCTTTTTTCTTTCTTTCTTTCTTTTTTTCCATTTCTTTTGTGACTTTTTCCATTTCTTCGCCTTTCTGTCTTTTTTGCTTTCTTTTTTGCATGCCTTTTGTGATTTTTCTATCTTCATCTCTTTCTTTTTTTCTTTCTTTCTTTCTTTCTTTCTTTTATTCCTTTTGTGGCTTTTTCTATCTCCATCCCTTTTTCTTTCTTTCTTTCTTTCTTTTTTTCTTTCTTTCTTTCTTCTTTCTTTTTTTCATTCCTTTTATGACTTTTTCTATTTCCATCTCTTACTTACTTTCTTTCCTTCTTTTTTCGTTTTTTTCTTATTTTCATGCTTTTAGTAATTTTTTTCTATCTCCATCCCTTTCTTTCTTTCTTTCTTTTTCTTTCTTTTTTCCATTTCCTTTGTGAATTTTTCTATTTTCATCCCTTTCTTTCTTTTTTCTTTCTTTCTTTTTTTCTTTTTTCCATTCCTTTTGTGACTTTTCTATCTCCATCCCTCTCTTTCTTTTTTCTTTTTTTCTTTCTTTCTTTCTTTCTTCCATTTCTTTTGTGACCTTTTCTATTTCTACCCCTTTCTGTCTTTCTTTCTTTTTTTTTTTCGTGCCTTTTGAGACTTTTTCTATTTTCATCACTTTCTTTCTTTTTTCTTTATT